>JBCAUG010230711.1:0-18788 GCA_038406175.1 Haplosyllis leylae | reverse complement strand
TCTACCCGGAGAATGTACAACTTGTTCCCCTGCAATAAACCAACATCCACGCACTACCAACACCGTGTTCACTTGTCTTTATGACCCCACGACAAAAACGATGAAGCTTTGGTTGCTATGCTGCTTCAGAGGGAAGCCAGGGTCCCATTCCAACAATGTACGCCACCCTGGAGAAACTGCAACGAGTTTTACTGACCTCTCATAATGAGTTTTGTGAATCAGGCAACATGTTTTGCAATAAAAACATCGATTGTGTGCAAGGAAAAACGGTGACGGATCCAGGATTTCCCACAGGGTGCGCTAACGTCTAAGGGGACGCCAACCTACTGTTTGAATTTTTTTTCCAAAAAACTGTCTGAAGATGAAGAAATTTTCTCCCATAGGAAAGGGCGTCCCTTGCTGCCCCTAGATCCGCCAATTGAAAGGGTATGCAAAGAAAAATAGAAAATTATGTAACATAGTCACATATAAGTTAGTCTGTACTGTATTTAAGTTACGCATTACAATAAATGTACTCGTTTTTAAATTAACCACGGTTGTGTTGTACAGAACATTCGCTTTGCTTGATATTTGTACACTCGAATTAATCCCACAGGCCCCTCGTTTCCGATGTACATGGTAAAATTGGTACTTTCTTCGCACAAATAATTGTACCTCTAATCTGAGATCAAGGTTAATGGTGCTGATATCTTACTGATTTAAAGATATTTTTCTGTAATAAAATATTAAAAATGGATACTGGTCAAAGACCACCAATTTATGAAAATTTCAAAATAGGTGTTTAAAAATGTTTGTGTTATGTGAGGCAAAAAATACAGTTATCTGAAACTATCACAAAGATTTCTATTGTTCAACACATAGACGACTATCAAGGTTGCCATCACATAACGATCAGTCTGTCAATTGATGCTATTCTCTGAAATTTTGTCAAATCACGTGTTGTTTTTAATGCCAAATTGCCTTTGCCGTACTTCATAAAACTAGGTGAATAAAACGGAGTCACGAAATGCCAGAATCATCAAAAAGATAATTCAAGTGCTGCTTCCACAAAAAGAACTTGAACAAAGCCCATTTGCAAAACTTCGAAATTAACAAAGTGCATCTTTCTGACACTTTGTGCAACGATTTTGTCCATAGCTTTTGAAAAATCGAGCAAAAGATCTTCAGAACGTTTGGTGTTTGTACAAAAATGATGTTATATTGAACCAAATAGATCTATTGTCAGATTGCTCTCAGTACCCCCCCCCCCCCCACTACCGGAAAAATAGCTCAAGCACATTCGAGTTTTTCCACAAAGTTGGCAATATTTGGAATCATCGACATCAAAGGCTTTCCTGATATGTAATACAATTTTTCCAGCCGCAAAAGTGGAATTTCCTCCAGATAAAATTTTGTATTGCTTTTTGATGCCCAAAGCCACTTACACAACTCATACAATCGGTGATTAACAACGAAGAATTGCTTCCAACAACACATCCTCTCATTAACATTCCGAGGCACACCAATCACGTTACCCCCACCCCTCCCACAAATTCCCTATCCAACCTTGGCTGGTCAGAGGAAATTGGGAGGAGGCAGATTTGCTGGGGTGGGGGCGGGCCCTCCTTCCTGTCAGTCTCCCCTGGTTGCTCCTTCGCGGGAGCCGCTTCCTTAACAGTTTTTCCTGTCCTATCCTTCCTGCCTACCCCAGTGCATCATAGGATAGGGAATCCCACCACTGTGGACAGGGTGGCAAAAAGCTCTAAAAACATTTCCTTCCTCAGTCGGTAATGAATATGGATGAATTCCAACTAGTACAGTTTGTCGAAACTATGTCGTAGCCATTGGTTTTCCACACAGTCCTCGTACGGTAGATACCAGTTTTTCCAGTAATGAACTTTTCCCTCGGCAATCCCTTCTTTAAATTTTTACAACATAAAACTGGCAAAAAAGCCTTATATAGCTGTTAGTGATGATGCAAGAACTTAGTTTAAACAAGCAGATGGCACGTAAGATCTACGACGCAGATTACAGCATGAGATTCTATTGATCTATTGATTTCCAGTTTAGAGGAACTAGACTTTTCCTGTCTTGGGTAAGAGAACCTGTCTTATTGAAATAACTCGACGTGTCAAGAAACGGCCAAGCAAATACTGTTCAATTGATTTTAGATGCAACCATCTGCTGAAAATCTTTAATTTTAGAAGATGTAAATTGCGGTTTTAGTAATTTCCCAACTGGAACTGTTTAATTTCCCGATGAGAGGAAACCATCTGCTGCTCCGGTCAGCAGTTTCATTTTCAGCTCAAGTGTGTAACCGATAGAAAGTAACACAAATACTTCTAAAACAATAGAAAAATTGATGTTACGTCGTTAAACGTTGCAATCCTCGCACATAAATCTAGAATGACGTCATGGCAGAATTCTGTGTAAACAAATTCCTACCAAAGACTGCAGCTTAAAGTAGGCCTACTTATCATAAAAGTGCCAAGGCATTTTCCCAAAATCACCCGTGCCCCCATCTCAATCACCAGCTGATTCTAACGAACCAGCAAAGACAAGTTGCTTAGTCAGCATCATGCAGGATCCCAACCCAATTCACCACAAGAATTCAAAAGTGAAGTGTGAAGTAAAGGGACAGTCCCTCTTCATAAACTTCAAAGGATCCTTGTTCACAGATGTTTCTGTCTTCATGGATTTTCAGTCCAAAATCGACACTTGAAGTTAACTTGTTCATTTGTATAACTTAGTTTTGTCATGCTATAAAAGTAAAAACACCAAGTTCTGCGTATAGTTTTATAATAAGTAAGTATCTTGGCAAGAATGCTTGCACAGAAGTAAGCCCATTGACTCAAAGAATTCATGGGCTGTCTGCAAATATTTTGTGGGTCAAACACGTTTAATTGATCCCACAGCTTGCTTCGTCGTCTGTGCGCGACTGAGTCCTCAGTTTCAATTCTGCTTGCGAATTTTGTGTTTGGCATTCGTTGGTGACTCGTTGGAGTCACCTTGGTGGTTAGTTTGTGCTGTTTGCCTCAACACTAGATGCTGTAATCGAAGTTGTCTTAACTTTCTGCACTAAAGGGTGGTGGAGATCCAAAAACCTAGTTTAGATGCCCTTTGCATCCTTTTACACCCCTTCACACCCTTTACAATATTTTTGCACCTTAGCACCCTTACTTGAAGGTGGTGGGGACACAAGATAGTTGGTGGCTCATTAGAATCACCTTAGTGGTTGGTTTGGCTTTTGCCATGTAGATGGAATTGTGGCTCTACTTGGAGATGATGAGAACAGTTATATGCCGTAATCAAACTTGTTTCAACATTTTGTGCTCAGAGGTGGTGCAGATCCAAAAGCTAGTTTAGGGTGTGAAAGGGTATAAAGGTTAGTGAAAATGTGTGAAGGGGTCCAGAGGTTGGTGAAAAGGTGAAAAGGATGCAAAGCTTGGTGAAAAGGTGCAAATGTGCAAAGGCTGCTGAAAAGGTGTGAAGAGTTGTGAAGGCTGCTGGAAAGATACAAAGGCTGATAAAAGGTACAAAATGTGAGAAAGGGTGTAAAACTGATGAAAAGGCACAAACAGTGAGAAGAGTGCAAAGGCTAGTGCAAAGGTGCAAAGGGTGTGAAAGCTGATGAACAGGTGCAAAGGATATGAAGGCTGGTGAAAAGGTACAAAGGGTGCAAATGCTGGTGAAAGGTGTGACAGGTGTAAAGGGTGCAAAGGCAGTCTAATCCTTTTCACCCTTTTCACCCTTCACACCCCTTGGCACCCTTTGCACCAATGGGCCACCTGGTGAAATTTTCACTACCTGATGTTTGATAAATTGGGCATTCTGTGTTTGGAGCAAATAAACTGTCCACCAAATTAAAGACTATTAAGGAAAATTTCTATTCATTATCACAAGTGATTATTTTTGCCAATGAATGAAGGTTGCCTTAAAAGTCTTTAAAGTATTTGGCCTGAGTTGACTGTCATAACAATTTTTGATAATAAACAAACTTTAGTTACTAAATAAGGGACCATTCACACTTGGCGACAGCTTTTATGTCGATATAAATAGGTTCCATTGACAACCATGATAATGCATTATTCTTTCTTTGTCGTCAAGTGTGAACAGTACCATTGGTAACCATGCAAATTATTTCTGATGACACAAAAAGTTCAAATCGTTGTTGTCAAGTGAGAACGATCCCTAATCAGCATCAGATTAAGACGGCTCCACAACTTGTGACATGTACGTAGATCTACCAACCAACATTAGGGCTTTTTTTGAAATACATGAGGTTGGTATTATTGACATTTTGTATTGCTCAAAATATAACAAAACGGAGAACCACTTAGATCTATCAGTGATATTGATTCTGTGTACCCTTAATCATCCTAAATTTGTATTAGAATTTATTTGGTTGGCAACTGTTTGCGAATTATTTATGTCATAAGTTACACCTCAATAGCTACAGTGCCAATTTCACGTATTTCGAAAAATTAATAGCGACCACATACATTTGTAATTTTTTCACCTGCGTTGCATTCGATGTCAATGACCTTTCAACTTAAAAATATCCATCTACCAGGTTAATGGCAGAAAATGAAAAGACATTAAAAGCCCTTATTCTGTCGGTCCAATACCGACCATAATACCATTTCAAATTTCCGAACCATTTATTTATTTCTACAAAATGTATTTATTTCTATTTGTATGAGAATGCGATCTTATCAGTCAACGACTTCTGTATTCAAACAGGACGAGATCCAAGTAAATTTACATACACTTAATACGGTGAAAAGCTACAGCAGATGTGCGGCTTTGTGCAGTTCTTCCATTGACACTTTGAATCGCATTCAATGTACCGCTTTGCATTTCTATTCGAAACGGAAATTGCAAAATTGCATCTTTTGTGCTGGAAGTAAACTTCCTCGTAAAATGTATTGAGAGTTTGGTATTCTAAAGAAGACGTATTACTTCTGCTCCACTGCTCTGTCCTTAGTCGGTTTAATCAAGATATACTAACAAGACCCACCTGCACTCTTATGTTAAAAATCTAAATGGATTTTATACAGGGCATTACTTTCGCTCCATTCCTCCAAATTAACTTCCCGGGAACTCTGTTCAATCCTGTATAAATAAAGCCACTTTATTAAAATTGTGTTATCCTTTGGTCATTTGCAAAATATTTTTGTTGATACAGAAGGATTTGCGTCGGTTTTTTGTTGAAGACTGCTTCACTTTATGGTTGTTCCAATACCAAAAATATCAGACACTGACAACAACTTACCTAACCGCACTGGTGTAACCAGAAAGTAAAACTAACAAGAAAGCCAGAAGGCTTCAGGCAGAGCTGTCGTTCCCATGTGGGAACAACCAAACTCATCGTTCCCTCCCCAAATCTCACTGTAAAGTCATGTGACCACCCCTTTCAGCCAATCAGAATGCTCCATTCTCTCAAATCTTGTGAGATATTGTGAGATTTCATTCAAAAACATTTCCCATTTAAAGACCAAAGCTGTTTACAACAGCTCTGTTAAAAATAAGCAAAGCAAATGACGTCCAATGAGGGTAGAACTGGGGACCTCTTGCGTTTCGCTCTGGTACTCTCCTCTCTGAGCCAACATGGCTTTGCTTGTCTTAACCATTACAGTTCAAAAGTCCCCAACAAAAGTCAAGTTGAATATTCCTCAACTAATACTTGCCATGTTAGCTCATAGAGGAGCACATCGAACTACAACCTCAGGTGTCTCCAGTTGTGTCCTCACTGTAGTAAATTTTTGTGGCAAAGTTTGGATATTCTGGCTATTCTCGGCATTATTACTGACAGGCCACACACACTGAAACTCAACGACTGAGTTACAACGCAGGAAATGAATTCGTAACATACTGAATACAAATCACTGCAAAGTTTCTTGTCTGTAAAGCCTAAATTAATCAATAAACCGGAAATATCTTTGGGAATTCGAGTTCTTCCTAATTTAATTCTGTGGAATCTACAGAATTTGTAACCTATATTTTGTAAAAAAAAAAGAAAGAAAGAAGGTATTTGAACCAACTATCTCTTGAGTGAGAGACAGAAATGGTACTTTTGTACCAGGAAGGCAAGGAGGTAACAGAGAGAATCATTAAGTTAACCCCAATTCATGCTTCGGTGATTTATCAGATTCCAAAGAATACGCAATATCTGCAGTATGCGTCCCTAATTAGGAAAAACTCGATTATTCTCTTTGGGATTAATGTGGGACGTGGGTGTACCTTAATTCAGTTTTCCACATTCCGGTAACAATAAATCTTTTGAAACAAATCCGTCTGATGACGACACGGTTTTCAGACATAGAAAACGTAACTTTGGAAATTAAATTTACAACATGTATTTTTACGCAGTTAGTATTATGTGACATAACTTCATTTTAATTAACTATATTCGCAGATACAAGGATATTTCTTTCCTTTGTGTATTTGTACGTACTTAGATCCAATACAACACAACTTCATACTCCAACATAACTCATCCCTTTTAATCTGCAACTACTTTCTACATTTCTGAATCTAAATATCTACTGGAGTTTTTATTTGAAATCTTCCACCCACACACAGAATTTGGCCTTACATCAAAGAAAAAAGTTTCATACTTCAAACAATTGAATTATAAACATTAATAACAGCACAGATGTTTGTTTTCCAAATAAGTTTTCTTTTATAAAAAAAACCCTTGAAATATCAGAAGGCATTGGTTTTGTAGTTCTACATTTTCAGTAACAACCTACTCCATGGATTAATTAAGTCTAAGCACATGTAAATTTGTTTTAAAATTTATTAGATATCCTCTATTTATCCTTTTCGTCAAGAAATATCACCTCGACATAAGAAAACGATAAAGAGTTAAACAGTTTTGACGCCTCAAATGTGAATGCGAACGTAGCGACGACTCTTCGGGTTCCTGAACGGTTTATTTTCAATAATTAATTCATTAATTAATAACCAAGTCGTTAAGCAGATTTAGTTACAGGAAATTAGCCAAAACACAATTTCAGTCATGCATGCAAGTGCGCAGTCTCAATGACATATTGAAAGGAGGCCCGTTGGCGCGGGACAAATATTACCGACACCAACATGGAAATGATTTATCATCGTCCGCATACGTAGTACGTCGGGAGGTTAAATTTCACATGTGTGTATCTGTTCAGAGGAGAAGAGGCAGGGGATACGCCATTGCCTCTGGTCCCAAGTTCCTTCATTGGTCTCTGGTCCCGTGTCCTTTCCAGGGGAGGGGAGGTGGTACCCCTAGTCCTGTCACTGGTCCTGCCCAAGGGGGAAGGGATACCCCTGTCCAAGACATGGTAAGGGTACTGCCCTCCCCCCGGCCAGGACAGGGGTGCCCCCTCCCCCGGCCTGGACAGGAAACACCATGGGCCTCTTGCAGTCACGCAGGAGGACTTTCTTGTTTTAAAAATTTGTACACTGGTATTCATAGTACATTCTTTAGATGATATCTACCGAGCCAAAGGAAATTCAAATATCGTCAAGTTAAGCAAAACAAAAACTTATACATAATATTCACAT
Organism: Haplosyllis leylae; assembly: GCA_038406175.1. Lineage (NCBI taxonomy): Eukaryota > Metazoa > Annelida > Polychaeta > Phyllodocida > Syllidae > Haplosyllis > Haplosyllis leylae. Next base: position 11,258 of record JBCAUG010230711.1, on the reverse strand, counting down.
CATGACCTTCTCGATTACCTTTTTAAACTTGCATGCAGCCTGTTTGACCTTAGAATGTTTATTGCTTATACTGATTTACTTGACATCCATTTCTTTTCAACACTAAAGTGCAGGTGGTCTTTTCTGAGTAACGCGATTAAACTGACTATGGATAAGGCATTTGAGCGTAAGAAAAGTAAAAGGTAAAAGAACCTTCTGTTTCTTCAAGAAAACATAGACTACCTTGTACTTAAAGACAAATGATTTTCTCGTCTTCCTTCAAAATAATTCAAACTTTTCAAAGCAATGGAATGTACTGGTACATTCTAAGCTTATGAAGTATTTTAATGACCAGCTAGGTTGGCTCATCATATAACAGCCAGATTCACCGTAAGCTGTGTGGATTTGCCTTATCCAACGAGTAGATCCAGCTGTGAAACCCTTACTTCTTTTTCTTCCCCCTAGACTAGTACGTCGATAGATTCCTATATTCTACAGTATTTTTGCAAATCAAAGTATTTAATATGAAAAAGTCAGTGTTTTCTGTTTGTTCAGAAGTAAGCTTCCATTTGAATTGCGATGGGTCAATGTTGGGTGGTGTATGTAAATAATATATAACCTTAACACCAAAAAAGTGTGATAAGATGAGTCAAAGAAGATGTTCATTGAACTCATAAGTTACTAAAACTTAGGCTCTTACACAATCTATGATCACTTCGGACGTTGTTCAGAGCAACTGCCTAGTTATAAGTGACGTACTCATCCAAGGTACCATTCCCCTGCTCTGCGCAATAACGATCTACTCCGGTAGATATTAATCCACTTCAGTAAACCTGTTCAATCTGACAACGATGCATCTTGTTCAAATCAAAAACATGTCACTTTTCGTCTGAAGGCAGCAAATTGGGTGTTATTCAGCTTTATATTTACTCGAGTAGTAAAAGCTTTCAGATCAATCTGTGGGGTTTTGTGCTGCAGACATCAGGAAAACTTTTTTTTGTACTTTTTGTTCATTTATACACACAAAATACATCCACTGTAAAAGTTTTCATATTCCAACAGGAAAAGTTGGTCGAGTTTTAAGGAAGGAAAAAAGAGACTTAAACAAGGGTGGCGTTCAAATAGAACGAATGACACAAAAAGTTAAAATTGAGTAGATCTACTTGTGCAGAAAATATTCCATTCCTATGTCTTTGTCTCGGTGGATAATGACACACGCAACAGTTTTGAGATTTCATTAGTAAATTAACATATTTTTGACAATATAGTGAAGAAACTGTAAAAATGCAACTTTGTGTCATAGCATTGGTTTATTTTTTTTTCCAAAATATAGGATTTCACAAATTAAATATCCTTCAAAATTGTTGATGGTATCATTATCCCCCGAAATGAAGAATAGTAAGTGCGGAATTACATTGGAGCAAACGTGAAAGCGAAAGTGAAAATTTCTTTGATCTTTGCCCCCACTCAATATAAACACACAACTATGAAAGCTATGTATCCATCGTAAGCGATGTCACTTTCGCTTTCGTGTTCGCTCCAGTGTAATTGCAGTATAACTGAGTTTTTCTAGAAAAAGGTACTTTTCCGTTCGGACTACAAACCGTTCTTTCCATTTGTATGCAATCCCTGTTAAAGTTCATTGCAATGATTGAAAGGGAAAAAAGATCAAAATGGCCGTCATTATGCAAACATCTGCAGTCGATTATTTCAGTGATCGGCCAACAAAAATGAATTGTTAAGATATCGGTCACGAATTGAACCAGTAACATAGGCGTCATAGTACACACGTCTTCTGGCCCCTGTCAATATCACCCACCCACTTAGAAACATGAGAAAAGTCTTTTGAGGAAGCGGTTCAAAGAAATCCGTCTGTTCGTATCGGGCGGTGATTTCTTCAGCTTATGTCCATGACAGTTCACGGAAACCTCTTGACCTACAAGAGGTCTTTGTGCTGTTTAAAGTGAAAATATTGAAAGAATGTCTTTGTAAGTAAGAAGTAATCTCACTTCAGACATGAAAGGTAGCAGGAAAGCAGTGGAAGATTCGCCAAAGTTCGATTCAAGTTACGCGATATAATTCTCAGGTAGTTGCCCGCCAAAATGTGCAAATTACGTATGTCCTTACTGATGTCACACTGAGGTCATGAAACGATTTTATGTCGATCTTTCGCTGATTGGCTTAAGAGAAATGATATGGATAACCTCATTCGTGCTGTTGAAAAAAGAAAGAGTGAAGATTGACCATATTCTTTTCTTTTTGATCACCATTTCGACTAGAGTTTTAGACACTGGAACAAAAATTAATTTCTAAGAACAAAAATTTGGTGAAAACTCTGCACCACTTGTCGATGTTATCACCATCTTTCCTCTTGATATTCCATTCATGTTATCCACGCGATTAAACTTCAGTTTGGGATCTGGAAGTTCAAAATCTGAAAGGCAGTAATCAAAGTACTCATAAACTATACTCATAATTTTCCTTTGTGCAGAATTGAGTAATTCATTCTCAATTTTGTTGTCATTGGATATTTTACATTTTGTGGTGTAAAACTAAAGGAAAATGAATCACACGTTGACAACCGGTTTTGAGTTCTTTTCACATACTTGGTGAAGCATTTGGTTTTAGAGATTTGCGATGTTAAATTACGAATGGAATGTAAGCTGACCTCAACAAATCCCTTTACTTGTCTCGACAGACACAGTCTACTCGTGTATTGAGTGTTGACTCAATGGCTAAAAAAACCACCTTCTACTCTTCAATAAATGATGTACTCGTGATCTACAAGTACCATCCACTTTGTTCGAAAACGATCTCCTCATGGCAATAATAATATCTATCAGTCTTCGTGTTGGGTCTGACACCAAATAAGTTTTTTCATACTGCCACATAATTTGGACAGAACAGAAAAAATTGTTCAGAAATCCTTAGACAAATGGGTTCCAAACGGTTTCAGTGGAATCAATCACAATTAGAGAAAAGGAATACTATACGTACACTGACATCATTTTCGTGTAAACTTGCTTTCCTTTGGTGGAACAGGGTACATGGACTGAAGATGGAAATAATTGATCTGAATGTAGTTTTCTCTTCTACCCGTTTGCGAAAAATCATTGGCATAGCAGCAATTAGAATACAAAGTAGTCTTCTCGTGGACAATTTGTCCGAAGTAAAAGGCTGTGAGAGTCCGTCTCAAAATTGATCCTCAGAAACATTTTATCTGGACTGAGAACATTGTTTTAGAATTTGTTGGCTATTAGTGGTCTCTAAAGCTCCAAAAGGATCAAACAATCAGACTAAAATTGCCTGGATTATCATTGTTTGTTTCAAAATCATAAAAAACAGCAACAGTTCATGTTGACCTTGCTCATGTTAAAAAGTTTGCCTCGTAGCCACCACAATGTTTACATTTTCCATTATAATATGCCCATCGCACTTTGAACATTGCTCGGACACAAAAATATCACAGTAATTGTTTGCTTAATCCAAAAGCAAATTGAGTTCTTTGTAGGAACACACGCTAAGAAGGCATAACAATAAGACTTGATGGGTGATATGATATTACTGTTCAGCAGTCAGTTCCTGGAGGATTGACATTTTATTTTCTTTGTGCGACCCTCCAAACCTTTCACCAATCAGCGTTGACTTTTCTATGATCCTTTATCCATTTGAAACTTAAGGCTCATTCAGACTGTGCGTTTTCTTCTGACTGTGACTGCGATTCTTCTTATCGCACCAAATGGGTGAATGGGTTGTACAGGACTCAATGGAAGTGTTCACACTGTGTGACTGTGACAACGTCGCCAACTCCTATGTGACCCGTTGTAAGCAAAACATAAATCGCAGTCGCAATCAGAAAAAAACCATACAGTGTGAACGAGCCCTAAAGCAGCTCATTGCTCTGAAATCTGGTCGACTGTCTTGTAAATTGCTACGTTCTGAGGGTGTTGCGTGCCACCAGTAAGACTTTTATGCTGCAATAAAAGTCTTCAGATAGTGAAGAATGGAGAAATTAACCCAGATTATCTTGGCCTGTTCTTGGAGTCTCACACATAGAGGGAGGAAAACTAAAGGAATCCATCCTTTCTACTTCTGGTGGTGACATTTATGACCCACCTAGAATGAAGTTGTGTGCACCAATAAATGTCAGACTATCGTGTCCCTTTGAAGACAGGGTTTAATGGTACGCTATGTAGGAGCCTTTTCAAACCTGTAAGATTTCTCCAACATCTGCAGAAGAGGTTTTCCACCGGAATCAACTCATAATAAATGGCTGCACTTCAGGTGTACATTGTACAACTTGCAGACATCTGATTTCAAATCAAACATGAAGATATCCAGACTAAAGTGTTTGCTCCAAATATTTTCCAAACATACTTTAATAACTGTGCAGCTAGTACCAATGGACTTCTCCTTTGAAAGTAATATTAGCAGTGTGGGCTGTGTTAAAAATTACCACGCTGTTAGTTTTTAAAATAAAAGAAATGGACAACATCAATCTTCTTGTGGCACCACAAGTATACCTGTTATGGACTTCTGTTGATGTCTGCCATGGGACGGGTGTCTTCCCAATTTTCATACCTCATGGCCAGTATGCGATTGGCTCCTTAGATTCACCTCTGATGCGACACTTGCCAACCTCTTGGTTGCCAGTATGGCAGTCGATTCCCTTTACCTGCTTTCTAGACTAACATTCTACTTTAGAATAGTGATGGAGAGGTGCATGATGTATATATGTTATTCTAAATGTCCATTTCGCGACTAAGTATAAAAATTCTGAAAACAAGTTGACGGAATAGGTGCAAAACACTTCCCTGGATGCACTGTAGTTGTAAGAGTTTGAACGTTTGAAAGCTTTTTAGTGAATGTTTTCATTTTGTGTATTCAGCTGTTCTAAGCTGATTATCATGGATTCAGTACCAAGACAACTAACTGGATTAAATCTTTCTCGTTCCTGGCCACACTTTCTACAGAAATAAATGCCAAGAAATCTCAGATTTATCTTACAACTATTGTATTTATTTGCGAAAGGAATTACTGATCAACTTATATCCACAGGAAATATCACGACATATGCAAAAACAAAAGCTACAATGATAATAGTACACCGGTCTGAAACTCTTTCATTTTCGTACAGTTTTAAAAGTCGGCCATATATAACATGCCTGGTGCCCCTCCCCCTGTTGAATCTGGTGTTCCATAAGAATTCGACTTTGCGCACAATTCATGGAAATCCAATGATGAAATCGCAATGCATATGCAGACAAAAATAGTATGTCTTTTCACTTACTGTTTGTTCTAATGGTACCAGCTTATGGGTTTATCATTCGGATCGCATGTTCACATCTTCACTACTTGCATTAAGCATCTGCTGTACATCTTAATTCCACAATTCTGCTGTTCATATGAATTACCACAGGAAATACAATACTTCAAAAGCATAGCATTCGGAATATCTAATAGGAATAATAACACAAAGGTGGCATCTTGATAACATATCAGAGTTGCTTCGGAGTTGAAAAGGGAAAAGAAGAATCTGAAACAGTGGTTAGTTTTCCTACAGATGGGTGCTATTCGCGACAAATTAATGATGGCACGGTTAAGGTATTCAACGGCTGCATCGTGGGTGATGTTTCCGTTTATTTTAAATCTCAGATTTGACTTAGTAGTATATAAATATAACCTGTAGTACACTTTTGTTTTCCTATTTGGGAAATCAAAGGCGTACCCAGAATTTATCAAAGGAGGCCTGCAGACCCCGAGTGGTGGGCGCCAACTCATTTTTTAAATTTCTGAATAACCAAATAGAAATAAAGAAAATTGGGTGTGTAGGGGTTGTCGCTCCCTCTTCTATCAGCCACTAAATATGTTTCTCAATAGTTTTCCATGCGGATTCACTATTTTTGTAGTAAATGAGCTTTTCAACTACTATATAAAGAAAAAAGAAAATCCTCTTGACGCGTTTGTGGCAGCTAATCAAATCTACTAAATCTCAGTCATTGTGTATTTTGTCAATGGAACACCTTGCAACCTTTTCATTTCATGTATTCATGTTTGATGAGGAAAATGAGCTTACAGTCAACAAGCAGCTCAATAAATCATCTGTATACGCTGGCAACAATTAAGGACCCATTGTTCAAAGTTCAAAGAGATGTACAAAAGTTTAAATGAATCATAAATATTAGAATTATCATTGTTCATACCTATTTTGCTAATGTCATCTTTTTATTGTGCGAAGTGTATTGTGTTAAAAAACACTTCGCTGATTCTTCTTTCGAAAAATTCTTTTCAAAATTCATTTTGAATAAAACATTGTAACGCCACAACGAAACTTAGTAGAGAAATGGATTTTGCATAGTCAAAATTCATTGATACATCTGTTAATCTTAAGAAGCTGCATGTTTTCAAATTTGTAGCTTGTAATATATTTTTGAGGTCGAAACAATAAAAAAAGATTGAAAAAGAAAAGTACATGTTGACAGTTAATTGTCATGAAAGTGGCCGAACGTTTATATTGTCCAACAATAATCTTGTACTTATGGCAAAAACATCATTTGGCACAAAGTTTATTAAATAATTTCACATTTACAAACAATCAAAAGTACTCTTGTGAACAAGATTGAAATACAATGCTAATATTTAGTTTGCACATAAAAGAGACATTTGGACTACATGCACTTTACTGTAAATTGTTTTTACATTGCCATTAAATGATTCATCATAATTTTGATCTCTTATCAATTGTTATTAATCTTCAATAACAGCGAAACTAGATTGGTTGATGTACGTCAGGTTTTCGCTAATTGGGACAATATTGAGCAAAAAGAGGCACTGATACAAGGCAGATTAATTTGGCAGCCAAAGCTAAATATTCCGTTCGGTCGCCATTGAAATGCGATAAGAGCGGCTCCAAAAATGTTGTAAACAAAAATCAATTTCTGCATACTTGGCATTATGGTCAATGCACCGGACTTGTAATTGATATGTGTGTGGCGGGTCCACAAAATCCGCTTTAAGGCCCCAGGAAACTTGAAAGTTACCTTAGCGGCCATCTTTTCTTAGTTTATTTCCATAGGAGAGCGTGCGGGGTGGATGGAGAGGTATCCTTCCTGGATTTGATGTGTGGAGGTAGCTTCAGTCAGGGCCCGTTCCCACTTGACGACAATGACATAATTCGACCCGTACTTTTGTCGTCAGAAATGGGTGCTGCACCCATTCCTGACGACAAAATAAAATGGGTTTCATGGTTGCCAATGTAGTTGTTCACACTTGTCGTTGTTGTCAAGTGGGAACGGGCCCTTGCTGGGAAATGTCCAGTCTTTCTAGCATCAGTTGACAGAAATTTGAGAACAACGTCAGTTTTTTACCACACTCCGATCAAGGTCAAATTAACCGTGTTTTCCGTGTAATTTGCCCTGTATTTTTCGGCCTCAAGATTTGACATTTATTCCATTACCACTGCCCACAGAGTGATATAGTACTAATTTTCCACCCAGACAACAATCACAAATGCAATGGAACGAAACTTCATTATATTATTGGGTTGTTGCCCAAATTAAAATTTGCTTGAAAAAGCAAAAGATCCAAAGTCTTAGTTTTCAATGGACCGTGTTCATCCTGTTTTTACTTCATTACTCCAGTTTTCTCCAGAATGAGGTTGATAATCTTAGAAATTAAATTAAATGACATTTATCAAAGTCATAATAAAAATTGAAAGTAATGAGTATGCAGTTTCCCGGTTTTCAAGTAAAAGTAGGTTATTCCCACTTCTATTTCCTGTGATGGAATTCTGCCACCGCCACAGATGGCAACTAAATTTATCTATGACACATTTTACAAAACACTTTCAATTAGGACAAATGGATTTTCATGTAAGTGTTTTTCTTTTGCCCTTATACTCAGCTATTAGCGACAACTTCAGTTTTTGCTCCACAGTGTGTCTAAATCCCAGCTACATTTCCTCTTTGTAATTCAATTGATATTATTTATTCTCGTATCGGAAGAGCATTTCCGCAAAGGAAATAAATATGATTAGTCAATGTATTCTGCTAATTAAATAACATTCTATTGGCGAGAAGTATGAATGTTTTTCCGCAAATAACATAACGTCGTTAACTCACTGAAATTTGGATTCTGACACAGAAACTACAACTAAATGCAAAACCCATGACTTACTTACATCTTCATCATCGTTTTTTGATACCTGCCAGCAGAAGCAAATATTAAGTAAAATCTAAGCAGAGTTAATGCCATGATTCCTACATTTCTCCCATTTCAATAAGAGTTTTAAACGACACCAGAAGTGTGGTCATGCAGACGCTTCATGCAAACAAATATAAGTTTTAAGTTTTAGATTAATTCACTGAAGAATTCATGTATCTTATATCCAGATTACATTTTTCATGATTTGTGGAGAAACACCTTTGTGGTTAATTCTGCGTTTTCCCCAAACCTTTGGGAAGGTGATTGGAACTTATAAATGATTTTTTGAGTGGTAGGGATGCTGATATGTGATGGGAACAGAAACGCTGGAGCTCAAACCTTTCTGTACACGCTCTGTGTGTCCTAGGAAGTTCTTTAGATGTTACAAGTGAAGTTTCTTTCGTTGAGGTTAATTTCTCAGATGATTCCAAAACACCAAATGTAAAATGCTGTCAAATCTAAAATCAGGGCGAAAACTTTAATTAACTGAAAGCCACGGAAATGACTTCGGTTCATGGGAGATTTGGCATGGAGTGGGTAGTGAAAGTCTCATTCTGCCTGGCGTCGTTCAAAGCCGTTTTCAATTCATTTAATGTGGAAACAATCTCTGAAATTCACCATTCAAGGAGTTTGATGATGACTTGGCCTTTTTCTGGGACAACTGATGATTTTCTGTGTCACAGATACATTTGTTTTTTATTTATATATTTTGGGGTCAGATTAATAGTCGTAGTGATTTACACATCCACTAAGAAGACAGATAAACCAGTGTAAATATGATCAAATTATAAAGTTTATCTCAAAAAGTTGTCAAGATGTGACACCTACTTTATTTGTATATTTTAGTTTCTGGACCATATTAAATTCTAAAAAGTAGTACTGAGTATTTTCAAAGAAAATATGGTACACAGTGTACATTCTGCACATTTTAATTTGAAGTGAAAATATGAAGAAGATGTGGCAGAAAATACAAATTGACTCGGAAAACTGTTAATTTTTAGTTGTTGCTCTTAATTTTCGTATTTATAAGTAAACAGTGTCCTGCTGACTTACAGGTCGGACACGGTTTCTTCAAACACCATTGATACATCGATAATTTTAATTGTCCATTTTGGAACAAGATTTTTGCCATTGACGTAATGTTCTGTAAATATCCACAGTTATTCTGAACACGGTTAATCCGAAGACACATTGATTATTATTCAAACATTTATGTGACAATGGGATACTGAAATCGTAGGCGGTTAATAACGATGACGACCCAATGGATTTGGATTAAACTGGCAAAAAGCAAAGTAATTGCTGACAGCTTGACGAGTCAATCGGAAATTATCACACAGCGAAGATTTAACACAGAACTCAGCCCACACGCCCTGTCCCTTCACATTTCGGTTTCATTTTCACTTGTCTTTGCTCAACCAATATGAAACGCTTTGATGTACTATGAATCGTGTCTTTCTTTCAAGTTATTTTTGACTTAGATCTACATTCTGAGATCTGAGTAAATGTTCATAATTGCTGACAAATAGTCTTTGATATAGAGATGAATGCAAGCTTTCTATCTGGGGCTATCAAAGTAATCAGATCTATTTCTATCTATCATCGACCATGGAATCTTCTGTATAGTACTGTACTATAGTAGTAGTTGTAGTAGAGAAATGCATTGGTTATTTTATCTCGACTTTTCAACAGCTGCCCTTTAATTTTAAGGACTTTACCTATTTATGCACAATAACTTCAGAATATGGCATCAGTTTTCAAAACTTTAGTTTTCTATATTATTCTTGTGAGAAACACAAACTGCACTGATTCTAAACACTTTAAAAGTATGAATTGATTGCCATAATTTTCTATGGACTTATCCAGTGATTACGTAGATCTGAAGGAGTTTTTTTATTTGGATTTCTACTAATTAACTGCCAATTTTGTCTCTGTGTAAAAGCTGCAGTGGATGTTCTCTTGGTAGAATTCGAGTAATGAAGAGAGTAACAACTCGCAATTTCCACTGAGTTTTATTGCGTCGTTAAGAAAAAACTCATTTCCAAAGAAGCTCGTCACTAGAGCGAAGTGGAAAAAGGCTAAATGAACATCACTTTATTGAATGACTGCATAGCTTACATCACACCACCTCCGAAATGTGGTTGAAGTCTAATCGAGTATTAGGCAGGATAAAAATTTTATGAGCAAAACTACTTTTTATTAATATTAAGCGAGAGGAAAAACAAAAAACAATACATAATACTACGTCAACAACACTGAAAATAGCTGGCGACACTGAGCTCCTAATTTCCTGTTGTTTTGGCTATTGGCGCAAGAGAGCAAACAAACATTTGGAATATTGTTGCGAACTCGTTTTGAGTCAGCTTCGTCATTGACAGTGTTTTGGTAGTTTGTTTTGTAGTGATGTCATTTTACAACGCCATGAAAATGTACGCTATGTTCAAGACGTAATATTTGTTACATAAAACAGTTGCACTTTGTTTTTCATTTCAAGTATTTTTTTTTTTTTTTTGCTAAATCTCATTGAGAACAACTGTCAGAAATAACGGCCTTTTCACCCAAGTGGCGGATTATGCGACAATGCTGGGTATTGGTTGTCCAGCGTAGGTTGAGAAGTATGTTTCGAACGGATTATTTGTAAAAGATGAATCTGACAGCCTATTTCTGTGTCGTGCATAATCTTATTTTGCACGGAAACTCTTGGCAACCAATTTCGTAAAATGAGTCAGTTGGCTGTTCACATCGGTGTATTCTTTTCGCAAAGGATCGTTCGTATGTCACGCAATACCCTTGTTGTGGTTCTTAAGTTGTTAATCAGGGAAGACACACCGTGACACCGGATCTGCCTTGAGTACATAGTCATCATTAATGATGCTGATAGTGAAAATACCGAACCATATTTCTTGGCCCGTCTTCGTACTTAGAAATTACAGCAAATGATCTTGTCAATACCATATCGAGTGTGGTCGTAATTCTGTAGGGAGGATGCCGATCTGTATATTTACCGACCGCGTACGTAGTACGAGAGGAGGTACTGTTTTCACAGGTGTCTGTCTGTCCACAGGGGGGTACTCAGT
>JBCAUG010230710.1:0-34328 GCA_038406175.1 Haplosyllis leylae | reverse complement strand
GAAGCGAGGCTGGAAATTTTTTGGAAAAAATATAAATTTAGGGCCCTAAAATTCATAGTTTAGCTCTTAAACTGTATACTGGGGCCTCCAAATGTGGGGGTCAGGGGGGGCCCAGGCCCCGGGCCCCCCCCCCGGATCCACTAGTGAATCCTCCACAACAAAAAAAATGATAGGAATCACATAGATCTAGATTCGATCTATTGCGGATGTGGTCCTAAACAGACTCACCTGTACATTGAAGATCACAAGTGCAAAGCCCCAGGCACCGATAAAAGCAGGAACACTGAAAATACTTGAGCCACCGCCTCTGAGAGACTCATTGCCCTGTGTATAGTACAATGCAACTGCCAATGCACCTGCAGCCAGGATTGTGAGAATACCGATAAATATTTGCTGTGATCTCATTCTTAAAATTAACTTGTTGCTGCTTTCCGACAGCGGCACAAATGGATGGGTAGGATTTGTTTCCAGTTTAAGTCTGAAGACCATTTCTGGACTTTTAGCTACGTCGGCTACTGTCCAAGTAGCGAATATTCCTCTGATTTTAACTTTACCCATTTTCAATAGATTTGTTTGAAAATGGTTAATCTAGTTTAGCTGCTAATGTGACGTCATAATAAAAGTGACGTCACTAATACTGCTACGCTGATAGATCCACGCTACATCCCCTGGGGGGGAGGTCGGGAGCGCCCTCATGGATCCGCCACTGATGTGGGATGTGGGATGGATCGAAGTAAGATAACAGTGATAGATCTAATGTGCACATCCAGGAAAAGGGGAGAAAACCCACGATGAGCCACTCACGGCGCTTTTCACCTGAAATGTTTTTCTGGAATCCGTATAGAGTCCAACAGGTCATTCACAGATTTACGCAGACTCCCTCGTAAAAATCAGGGAGAAGTAGTTTACGGCATGGCAACAGCGGTACATGTTGATATATTTTGGATATATTTTGAAACAATTGGGTTTAGATTCTTGTGGGTACTTCATATATGTGTCAACGTCATTATTACACTTACTAAGAAAATTAGGATATAAAGTGAAAAAGCATAATCGTTATTAAAAGTAAACTACTGAGCGATATTATACTAAAATTGCACAACTATACTCATGATGTTTTTGAAACACCAGTTGAAGAAAATAAAACCATAAGATGCATTTGGAAATTGCTTCCGAACTTCTTAAGTCCAAAAACTGTCCTTGGAAACTCACATCTCGAAGTTCCAAAGACCAAAAATACCTTCCAAGAAAGCATTTGCTTAGAAGTAATGCATTTTGAGTAATTGTTTAAGAAGAGGCAACCAGTTTTGCCCTGGTTTTTCAGTCTAATAAAAACTGAACTACATCTACCAGTCTAAAAAGCAGTATTTTGGCACTTCATATGAAGTTGTGAAGTTCGCTGCAGTAGAAAACTTCGGCATTTCTAAATACAGCCATTATTAGAGCAGTGGCATTTTTGTGGGGAAGGGAAATCGGTTAATTTGTTATCTTGGTGAAATGTTTCACTATTTCCCGTGTTGTAATAATAATTTATGCAATGTTTTCAAACATACTAATTATTGGTATTAAATCCCACTAGATCTATCCTTTACCCAGATTATCGCAAGTTTTTTTTTGATGAAAGAGATTGTTTCTTCAAGGACTTGATATGCCATAAGATGCACGTTATTTAAAATGTTGAAAAAGACATATACTTGTAGTGTTTGTGTACTCAGACATGAAATTTTTGTGCCATATCAACTGCTGCATCACAGTATGCTGCAAAGTTGACTACAGAATTTACTCCTTTAAATTTATTATTTGTTTCAGACATATAGCACAATGAGTGCTGCAACGCTGAATGAACCAGATGTACTCACTGAAGTACCAGAGGCATTGAAACGACTTGTGCGCTATGTCATCCGTGGATTCTACTCAATTGAACATGCTATTATTATTGACATGCTTGTGCACCATCCTTGCATCAAAGAAGATGACCTGTGCGAATTGATCAAATTTGAGAGAAAGGTTCTGAGAGGGTTGGTTAACACATTGAAAAGTGACAAATTTGTCAAATCCAAGGTTCGAATTGAAACGAGTACGGATGGCAAACAATCTCATCATACGTACTATTTTATCAACTACAGTTCCTTTGTTAATGTTGTAAAGTATAAATTGGATCACATAAGAAAGAAGATCGAAATGGAAGAAAGAGAGTCAACCAGCAGGGCTTCTTTCAAATGCCCGTCTTGCTCAAAAACTTACACTGACTTGGAGGCGGATCAGTTATTCGACTTTGTAATTCAAAAATTTATTTGTATATTTTGTCGAAATGAAGTTGAAGAGGAAGCCTCTTCAGTTCCAAGAAAGGATGCTAGAACCCTCATGGTAAAATTCAATGAACAGCTTGAACCTCTGTTTGCTTTGTTAAGAGAAGTAGAAGATGTTAAGCTGGCACCTAGTATCTTGGAACCGGAACCAGTGGACATAAAACATGTCAGGTGAGTGAACACGGGCATGCTTTCATTTATTTTTTGAAAATTTGGTCGTAGAGTTCCAATCAGTTTCCATCTTGCTGCTCAAATCAATTGGCAAGAAGTAAATGTGTCGTGTCATCATTATTCAAACTAAAGTAAAACGAATGGCACAGATAATTTGATTTCATTTGTAAAACCAAGTAAAAATGTGCCGCAAGTATAGAAATCCAATATTAACTGTTTTACAACTTTGTGTAAAGTTTTTTTGGCGAAATCTGGCTGTGTGTGAAATAGAAATGCATAGAGATGGCTGCATGAAAGGGCAAATCAAAGACTTGGCAGATTTTTTTCGGTTGTAGGGACCATCGTGCTGGTGGGGGTAATAGGAGTCACAAAGAAGGAGTATGGAGCGGGGATACTACAAAAGGAATTGCTTATGGTCTCACGGAAAATCAGGTCACAATAGAACTGGAAAGTCAGGACAGAGTTCAACAGGTTCAGCAACAGCTTGCAAAGGAGAGACCCGTATGGATGGTTGAAAGTACCGTGGAGGGTGCTAGCAATGATAGTAATTCAATGGTGAATATCACTCTTGAGAATGAATTTTTTCACATGAAAGCACAACATACTCAATATGTAATGCACACAGTATAGCCTTTTAGACCTTAGAATATTTGACTGTCAAGTTATACATCATTGATCCTTTTCAACTTGTTCATAGATGTTTGGTTAACATTTCTACACTATTTTCAGCCTGAGGCAATAAACAAACCTGGTACGTCCAAAGAAGCAACTGCCACTCCTGGTAACGACGATATAATCTTTAGAACATTATTGGCTCATGAAACAAAGACTAGAAGGGAAAAGATACCAGGTAATTTGGTTCTGTGAGGTGTAAATGTTTCAAAGATTCGTTACAAGAATTAGAAGACAAGGAAAACATCCACACCTTGTCGTTTATTTCGAAATCGAAGTGGAAACCGTTTGAACAAATCTCGTTCTTTCATATGTGTCTGCCTATTACATAAATTACATCGTACATTTTTTTCACGCCTACTTCGCTGAAATATTCAGCATTAAAGTATCAGTACTTATGCTTTAGTTCATCTCAACAGACGCGGGCTATTTTTTTATATTATGTAATCTAATTTTGCTGCAGGAATTCCTGCAGGAGGAGCAGCAGGTGGTGCGGGAGATGGAAGTGACGAGGACACAACATCAAGTGAATCAGAAGACGAGTTTGCCAAACCGTCGACAACTCTTATCGTGCCGGCTGCTGCCACCATTGCGCCAGGTAAGTCGGCGGTTATTGTTTTAATGGAGACCCGATATGGCTGCTGCAAATTGATTTTATATAAAATTTACTGTACTATTTATTGGACAGAATTAGACGTTCAGACAGTTCTTACCATTTGGTTTTGTTGAGACTGAATTTTTTCCAGTAATGTACACTTTTAAGACAATGCTCGAGTACTAATACTGTTTATGCTTCAACACCTAACGTTACCTCTGTGACGCCTGGATTAACTACTAACGACTCTCTTGTTCGACGATGTTTTCACATAGTTGAATAGATTTGCGTTGATGATCAGCATCACTTATATTCAAACAAGACAGTCTACCATTAACATCACAAGGCAATACCGGCCACGCCCCCATCCCATTCGACCTGTTTGGGGGGGGGGGGTGGCTCCTGACTAGTCCTTCCTCTGGTCCTTTCTATCTGGCCCTTCTTGGGAGGGGGAGGGGGTGAATCACCTGCCTACCTACCTGACCGGGGATCCTCTGTGGATAGACGAACAGAAAAAGCGATAATATTGCCTTCCCTCGTAATATGTACATGGTCGGTAATAATCTTTACAATAATATTTTGGAATATATACGTATTCAAAGATATGAAATACCTCTCAGGACATTTTTAGTGTTTATGTTTGGTTTGTGGAGAAGTGTGAATTCGTCTCCTTGAACCTGCATGAAGTATAAAGTCATGGCAGATATCGAAGTCTTAAATTAGTTAATTTGGGATCACTGGAATCAATTTCCCTGCTGCAGGATATGCTTTATTTGAGTAATATAGGCGCACTCGTTCTGGTGCTGCATGAGTTAGTCATCCAAAAAGTCAAATGAACCGTAACTGACTTCTGGATGGAAAGATGCTGCTCTGATTTGGCCAGGAAGTTGGATACTTGATTGTATTTTTAGCTGATGAGTCTCATTGTAACGAACTTTGGCTGTGGCCGCAGGTTTTACTCAGAAAATGTTAAGAATTTAACCACCACCCCTTGAGATAAGACCAGATTTGGCTTGATGTATGTTCGGACCGAATTTGTTTTCGTCTCATTTGTCATCTCTTCAATTAAACTCTATCTCACTCTTCATCTCACTTTTCATCTCTTCCCAAAAAAGGGAATTTTGAGATAACACCAGATTTGGATTGATGTGTTCGGACCGATTTTTTAATTTTTTTATCTCTTCATCTCATTTGTCATCTCTTCAATTAAACTCTATCTCACTCTTCTTCTCACTTTTCATCTCTTCATCCCGAAAAAGGGAATTTGAGATAACACCAGATATGGCTTGATGTATGTTCAGGCTGAAATTTTTTTTCATCTCTTCATCCCACAAAAAAAGGGAATTTGAGATAACACCAGACTTGGCTTGACATATGTTCAGACTGAATTTTTTTTTCCATCTCTTCATCTCACTTGTCATCTCTTCAATTAAACTCTACCTCACTCTTCATCTCACTTTTCATCCCTTCATCCCAAAAAGGAAATTTGAGATAACACCAGATTTGGCTATATTCAGACCAGAATTTTTTTTTTATGTCTTCATCTCACTCTTACAAACATCATACCGAGTACAAACTAATTCATGCGATGCGACACAATGCTGATCAGCATTTTTGTATCTTTTGAAAATTCGTGGTAGAATATCATGCTTATGCTCTGTACTTATTGCAACTAAAAAACAGACAAGTAAACAAGACAAAAGTTACAGATGAAAATATTGTTTATTTTTATATCGCTATCACAAGTGATAGGAATGGTACATACTTTTCCGTGGACATTAGCTGCGATACAGGATAATACGGTTATTTAACTATTTACATTTACCGGTATTTACATTTTAACGGTATCGTCTTGTTGAACGGTCCTTGTTAGAATGACACTCCAAGAGGGAACAGTCAGCCACATTATCATTACCAGTTTATTCCAGTCTTTTGGAAAGTCTGACGTACACACCATCTACTGGTACATGGACACCATCTTGGGTACATATCAGTGGAACCTGCGTTTTGTTACATTTGACCACACTGTATCTTTGCTGCATGTTGACTAGAGCCATTTTGGCTTCCATGAGTGTAAAGCGCATTCCAATGCAATTTCGTGGACCTCCGCCAAACGGGAGGTAGGCCATTGTGTGACGGGCACCTTTTCTGTCGGGCTGGAATCTTTCGGGAACAAATTCATCCACAGGCTCTGGGCCCCAGAGTTCAGGGTCCATGTGTATCTCTGGAACATTGATATATACTTTTGCTCCTTTTGGGACTGTCATGTCTTTAATCTTCGTGGTTTCTTTACATATTCTATTGACTGCAAGAGCGCCGATGTAACCTAATCTGGAACCTTCACAGAAAACCATATTTAAGTATGGGAGCTTGTGAACCGTTTCATAGTTAATATTTTTGCCTGTAACAGGAAAGTGCTCGTCAATTTCTGCTTGTAATTTCTCTTGCACTTTAGGATAAAGAGCCAGGTAGTAAGCAATGTAAGCTAAAGTTGTAGCAGTTGTTTCATAACCGGCGATAAGAAAGATGGCGATTTGGGCCTGCATCTCCTCCATAGTGAGGAACTTGGTTCTTGCGTTGTAAAGTAGTTGTACGGCAGTTTCGCTGTCGGACAAATCAGTGTCAGTTTCTGAACCAGAAGTCTTGTCCCTGGTACCGTCTTCTCTCTTCAATAGGTTCAGGATAATTTGCATGTAATCAGCACGAGATTCACCAGTGTTCTGGCGATCAGTTATCATCTTCTTTGCCAAATCTAGGAACCAATCGTCTTTGAAGGATGTGAGTCTGGGGAAGAGGTATTTTAATACCCTTTCGAGGCTTGGAAATGCCAACAGCAAGAGTAGCAAATATTGGTGTGGAAGTGACATTCTCTGAGGATCTACGAAATCAAAAGCGAGTTTGAGTTTCTTGTAGAAGATACTGTCCTCCGTTTTGAAGACTTCAGTATCAAAACTAAACACTGTTGAAGCGATTACATCGAGGGTTAGAAGCTTGAAATCATCGTAGATATTAAAATCGTTGTTAATGTTTGCACGCTGCTCCAACTTGTCCATGAGTTTGTTGATGCTTTCTTGTACCAAGGGCGACATGAACTTCATTTTCTTTCCACTGAATGTTGGGCTTGAAATACCCCGTACTCTTTTCCACTTTTCTCCAGTCATCTCTACCAAGTTGGCGTAAGGATCTTGCGTATTGTCATAAATGATTTTTCTCTGCTCAAAATGATCAAATTGTTTAACAAGAACTTCTTTCACCACATCTGGATCAGCCACAGCAAGAGCAGGTGTCCCTGCTTCATAGAAACCAAATACCTTTCCGTACTTCTTACTCCACGTTGGAAACATGTGATGACGTCCTTTTTCAGCAAGTTCAAGAAAATTGCCCAGGAAAAGTGATGAGGCCCTTGGACCTTTGACACCGAGTTTTTCCCAGGTTTTGTGAACATTTCGTCTATCCCTGGAATGTGAAAGATAAACGTTTAAAACATTAACGAACCGACCATAAAACTAAACATGTGAATGTCAAGGAGGACTGACCAAGCCAAAAGTTGTAAAAATCAAGAGCAAAAATGTATCAGGTCATCAAACTTTAGAAAATATCCAAATTTCAAGAAATTGTTACTCACCAGATCCATTTCATAGCATAGCAGACAATCACTGCAGTCAGAATTGGTAAAACCCAAGCCATGTCCAATTCGATGCTGTTATTTTGAAACCGAAGTTGATGTGATGGCGGTCCTTTGGTTACGACACTTAAATACTAAATCGTATATGATTCAAGATGGCGTAATCCGGCAAACGTTATCTTAAATGTTCGATTTTATCACCTTTACCTTGCGCGCCAGGCATCTATGTTCGCTTAAGTGTTCCATTTTATCGCATTAACCTGCAGTACCAAAAAAGGTTCGGACTGCCGGGTTTTGACGTGCGTTGTTATCATCTGTTGACGTGATGGTTTGTCTTCTACTTGGTTGGATTTGGGTCTTAATTTCACATGAACACCTAATTGTGCACCTTTTGCCTATAGGTTAGATTCATGTGAGAGTTTTCTGATTGGGCCAAAGTTCATAAATTAAATTTTTGTTGGATTTCGGCTGATACAGTATTGGGATTGAGACCACCCTTTCTTGTTTTGTTGGGCGCAGATTATAAAAATTAAGTTGTCAAAACATCTGTTGGTCATTAATTTTTAAAACTAAGTTATTGTTTAAATTATTTAGTGATTTATACTTTTAAAATGAGTACCTGGTGTACTGTGCTCCAACAGGACCTAAAATATTGATTGCAGTTTAGGAACTCTCAAGATTCCATATTCAGATAACACATATGGGACAACCGTCATCTTTTAGGGAGCGTTTAAAACACGTAACGTTTTTCAGACCGAATTTGTGGGCTGCACCTTTGATCTTTTTAATGTCATGTGTAAACAGCACCATAGGGATGCATTGAACGCATTTTTGAACGATCTGAATAACGGGCTGAAAAACGCTACGTGTAAAACAGCTTTTAATGGAATTGGTATAAATAAGCGCAGAGGTTAGGGTGAATATGTAAAAGGTATGGGAGCATTTAATCGAATATCATCTTGTGTAATCGTCAACAACTGAAGAGGTAAAGGTGAATATATAGGTCATTTCATTGAACATGATTGGTTTTTGCCCCCATTCCCTGTAGTTGACCCAGATCGTGAAGGGAGGAGGACTGGGAATAATATTCTGAAAAAAATTCTGTTCTTTTCGCGGAGCGTAGCAATTGCATATGAGCAAAGTGGGCCTATTTATGGTATAGGGTTTCAAGGGCACCAGAAAATCTGGTTCAAAATCCGATAAGAATTTGTTTCAGAAATGAGCAAGATGTGAGGCATCCCTAAATTTTGACAATCAAGACAAATAATTCAAATCAAAGTGTTCCCACTTTCGGGCAAAAAAGTCGGAAGAAATGGCCAATGGCCCTTGGCAAATATCTAAAGTATGACCTCAAAATTGACCTCATTGTGTTGAACCTCGGCATGTCAAGTTAAATTTTAGTCATGCCGCTTCTAGGAGCAGAGCTACTTATCTGGTCACTGTGTTTGTATGTATGGTTATGTATGTATGCTTGCTTGTTAGCTCAAGTACAAAATTTTGAAAATTTTATTGGATCTAAAAAATTCCAAAACAAGAACATGTTTCAGACCATTCTGATTAACTTTGAAAAATTCTTCAACTAAGATGCCTTTTGGCAGATTCTGGACAAATGATGTATTTGTCCAAAAGATAGCTTTGTCCAAAATATTTTTTCCATTGGATTTAAAAAAATACTTAACCAATGTGTTTCAGGAGATTCTAAGCAACTTATGTTCATTATCTCAATTTATCTATCATAGCAACTACCTATCTCTCTACATGTCTCTCTCTCTTTCTCTCTAGTTAGCTATCCTTTTTACTAGCTAGAATCTAGCAAGCTATCTAGCCATCCATCTAGTTTCTATGGAGTTAAAATGAAACCAAGTACAAACTCAGGTGCAGTGCAACACAATACTTCTAAGCATTCTTGTTTAATGAACCTCATCCCTAGTTACTGTTTGAGTTTCTGAAATTTGACATATTACATTCTTAACATTTTGTGACATTTGACATAATTGACATATTTTTGACATATTAATTATACTACCTCAGCATGCTACAGGGCTATATTTTACATATTTATTCATCGCAAACAAATATGCATGCAACTACAAAAGTAATTTTTCACGTGAAAAATTACTTTTGTAGTTGCATGCATATTTATTTCATCCATAACAATTTTTACTACCACTTTTCTTAGATTTTCTGCTGCAAATGTATTTACAATCATATCCCAGTTACTGGCTGCCTGAAGTATTCCACTGGCAAATATATTAAAAAATAGAAAATTGCAATATTATAAATGTTTACAGATATGATAAAACTGTTGATAGAGTGGTCTATTGAAGAAATGTATGCAAGGCTAAGTGAGGCTGTAAACATTTTGGGCTGAACTAATGGAAAAGGGTTAAACATGAGAGAAAATATGCCAAACAAAGCAAGACTAGAAACATTTTGAACTGAAATAATAAAATATGGTGAAACATGGCAAGTGAAGTGACCCTAATTTTATTTTGAAATAAAAAAAGTAGAGAACTTTTTGAGTGCCAAAAATGCCGTCCTTCAATGTTGCGGGTTGGGGAGGAGCACAATATTGGATAGACACTGTGGAGTATAATCTTCAGAGTGTGTTTATGCAAGCGAATAAACGCCTTGTCATGTCCTGAATACATTTTGATTTGCTTCACAGTGCTGAAAGGTTAACTTCCGAAGATTTCCCATTCCTTTTCCCCATCTTTATGACGAATTGCAAAGACAAAGCATAAGAACTTTTCAGTCTTGTGGATGTCATTTTTATTATCAGTTCTTTTATTATTAACAAGTCATCTTGTAGTGTAAGAATAATATAATGATGTTAAAAGTTAGTGGATTTGCGGTACAAACAAAAAATAAAAAAGATAAAATGTCTTGTGTAAGTTTTACAATTTTTTTGTAAAATCATCAGAGCTGTAAGATATTGTGAAAGATTAGGATATGTGGTGACGAATTATTAAAGGAATCCATGAATCCATGGTAGTACTTGGCGAGGGTGAGGCAGAAGGGGAAAGATACTCCATTGACCAACGAGATATTTTAGTGATGGTCAAGCCAACGAATCACCATCAGTTAATACCCTCGCCAAGTACCATCCATGTTTGCAAACCATTGACGTGTCGTCTAGTGCATAGTGTTCAGACTACTTTTTGCCAAAAAAAATGCATTTACACATCAACATCTCGGGGAAAGATGTCGGTACAGCGATCTGGTTGAACTTTAATTTGTCCGTATCTGTCAGTCTCGTTAAATTTGTTCATGTAACATTGGACATTGCTAAATCAAATTTTCGGCCTAAAGACATGGTTCCCTGTTGTATGGAAGTAGTATTTTGGTTAAACATGTGATAGAAAATACATTGCAATAATGTTGGGGCAAGGGAGGCTTTCTACCGTGTGCGCCTTCTGGAGAAATTCAGAAAAATATAGCGATTTTGTTGTTTTGAATAAATTTAATATTTCAAGAAAAGAAATGTATTTGAAATTAGACTTCAGACCATTGTACAATACAGGGTTACCTGTGACACAGTACGTTCAATGAAATGACCAAAGAAAGTATTTTTTTAATTGGCCTAATCTGTTAAAACAAGAACAAGTCACTTGAAATGGTGTTCTTTCAGACAACATCAGACTGATGCATAAACCATGAACGTTAGAGCTGTCATTAACTGGAGTGACCTTTTCCTTAAATGAGACAATATTTGCATTTTAATTTTCATACATTGTAAATGTTTGCGCTGAAATATGTGCGTCGTTTATTTTCTCCTTTGAACTTTTACAAAAACTTCTTCTGCTGGCGCATGAGCACCATCATTCGCGATCTTCAGTGGAACTTTCGTCTTGATACACCTCAGTATGTTGAACCTTTGAAGGATTTTTATGAGCGTCATTTTCGTTACTGTAATTGCAAATCGCATTCCTATGCATTTCCTCGGTCCACCTCCAAATGGTAGATAAGCCATTGGATGCCTTGCTCCTTTGCGCTCAGGAAGGAATCGCCCTGGAACTAATTGCTCCACGGGCTCCGGGCCCCATAGGTCTGGATCATTGTGTATTGCCTGAAGGTTGATTGCGACTTGTGCTCCTTTTGGAATGGTGACATCACCTACCTGGGTTGTTTGTGTGCATGTTCTTTGCACAGAAAAGTGACCAACATAGGCCAATCTTGACACTTCACAGAAAACCATATCCAAATACGGTGACGCCTGTACTGTTTCGTAGTTAACATTTTCACCTTCAAGGGGGAAACGTTGATCAATTTCTTCTTGCAGTTTGGTTTGTACGTCAGGATACAGGGCCAGGTAATAAGCGACCCAGGTAAGGGTTGTAGCTATGGTGTCGTATCCGGCACCGAGGAAGGTCACAACTTGTGCTTGCATTTCTTCCATTGTTAAGAAATTTGCTTTGCCATCATTTCTCTTTTTTGTTGCTACGTCATTGTCTGATAAATCAGAATCTGATTCTGAGTCATGTGCCGTCTTGGTTTGATTGTCCTTCAGTGCGTTGAGCATCAATTGCATGTAATCATGTCGAACTTCACGTGTAGATTGACGGTCAATGATCATCTCTTTAGCCAAATCCAGAAACCAATCAATTTTAAATCCGGTAATTCTAGGGTTGAATAGTCTCGCTATTTCTGCCAAATTTGGAAACACTCGGAAAAGCATTAGTGTCAAAAGGGTTGTGTACGGCATTCTTTCTGGATCAATGTTGTCGAATACCAGGTCAAACTGCTTTATAAATATACTGTTCTTGGTGTTGAAAATGTCGGTGTCGTAGCTGAATACAGTAGAAGCTACCACATCCAAAGACAGTCATTTGAAGTCCTCTTGGATATCAAAATCTTTACTTTCTTTTGCCCGATCGATCAGCCGCTCCATCAGTTTGTTGATGCTTTCGAGAACACGAGGTATCATGATCTTCATTTTCTTTCCGCTGAATGTTGGACTGGAGATATCCCGAACCCTCTTCCACTTTTCTCCGGCTGACTCAACTAAAGTGACGTAGGGATCCTTCGTATTGTCGAATATCAGATTTCTTTCTGCAAATTTGTGGAATTGTTTGACAAGAATTTCCCGGACCATATCTGGATCGGCAACTACAAGAACGGGCTTTGATCCTTCGTAGTAACCAAAGACTTTTCCGTACGTCTGTGACCATTTTGCTAATATCGAAAACCTTCCATCCTTTATGAAATCTAGAAGATTGCCAAAGAATATCGAGGAAGCTTTCGGTCCCTTAACACCAAGGCGCTGCCATGTTGATAAAATAGCATTTCGATTCCTTAAAAAAAATGAAAGTTCATAACAAATTAATCAAACGTTTGCGTGCGTGTTCACAGAAAATTTGTTAATTTCCTCTGGTCTTTCTTCATGTTTCTGAAAGTTGTTGAAAGGTATTCACGATTTTCTGGTGTTCTTTGGTAGAAGATAGAGATGATTAGGTGTGTTTTTTTCTACCACGTTTACTGTCATTTTCCACTTACCAAACCCACTTTAGAACAACGCAAATAAGTATTGAGACAAGAATTGGTAAAATCCAAACCATGGCGAAGTCTTCGTTTCAGGTAGGTTGTCTCAGCAAATTTTTGTCTGTTCTTATTTGACTTGTTCAGCATTTTAAAGATTTTTTCTATCAGTTTTAGATAAAGATTCCAGGAACTTGACATTGAATATTGAATGTAAGGGTCTATTCACACCTCCTCTATTATTTGGCATTTTATTGAAAATCAGGGAAGTTTGAGCCATTTTATGCACGGGAAGTTCGTTGAAGACAATTTCGCGCCTTCGATTACTTATTTCTGATATTTTACACAAAAATGCAGTATTGCATAGAGTTGGTTATGTCAGAATACAAATGCAGGCTTTATTTAGAGGAAAACAGACAAGTTCATGTGGACCAATCTTGGACATGTACACAAATAGAAAAAAACCCTGTTTGACGCTCGGTTACTGGGCACTCGGTGTGAATTGCAGGATCGCTTGTATTTTTACTGTTGACGCTGACGCTCGGCAGAGGTGTGAACTCCGCTTAAATGTCCCGATGACGAAAATGTTCTTCATTTTGTCTACATAAAGTTCGAATTATTTACTTTGTCGAACGAGGTTAGGTAAAAGGCAACGCCTTTTGCATCTGTGTTTTCTTATGACAACTTATGTTACAAGTTGAAAGTTTACGCAGCATGTATATTTTAGCAAGTCACATGGAGTATTCTTTGGCAATAACATTTATCACTTTACCGTTTTTAAACAGACGGCCATAGTGGCATATCCATTGTGTTCAAATATTGGAAAGTTACATGTTTTCCAAGAATCTGGAAGCAGTGTTCGTCAAGGATAGGATATTTGCTACTTTTGGTTCTTTTTGTAGTTACATTTATTTATTGGTAAGGGCCTTATTTCCGACTATTGAATTGAAAACAAGACTTTGTGGCACAAGTGCTCTGTCAATTTTGTTGGAGTGCTTGTTCAGATAAGATAGTCTACAGGGACAATGACCTCGCAATTTGTGGTGAAGATGTCAACAAATGTTACATCCAAGTTCAGTAGAATAGCAATGAAACGAAGTCAGAAATTCACATTTAATTCCACCTCGCGTAATTTCCCTGGGCTACAGTCCCGCTTTTCTGTCTGTCTACAATAAAAGCAATGGAGTAACAGCATGTTTTATTTTGGTGACGTTCAGCGGAATTTTCGTATCTTTTGATGTCACGAGACTACCATCAGTGTTTGCGGTAATAATGTGAGCTGTATCCCACACCTTCGCCCGTTTCACTGTCAGCTTGGGCTGTAACTTTTAAACCACTTGATTTAGAACTGTTTGCTTGCTTGTAAATGCATAATTGCCAATATCATTAAGAAGCAAGGTCATTTGACCAAGGTCAAATGAGTGAAAATGCCCTATTTCAACAAAAAAAAAAAAAAAAACATTCCACCAAAACTTGTTTTAAACTTCAAGATCATGGGTTATTCAATATTAAGGCCAAGATCAAAATGCAAAAATTCTATTTGACTTCAAAACATCTTCCTGGTAGAATGCAAATATCATATTTTTGAACAGAAAGCTACCTATGTAATGTTCCATATTTCACGCTGGTTGGATCATGTTGGTTGGATCATAAGGTGGAGCGGTCTAGACCGTTTAAGATAATATTGTAAGTGTAGTAAGTTACACAATATCTTTAAAAACGTTGTGTTCTAAAGATTTAATGATGAGTGCATTTACATTCATTATACTTTTGAGATAAAGAAAAATTGACAAATGGTCTGATTAAACTTAAATTTATTATATCCCTAGCATAGTCTACGTTCTCTTGCACAACTTGACGAACACTCCTTCAGCAGGCCCATGGATACCGTCTCGGTTACACTTGAGTGGCACTTGGGTTTTGTTGCATCTGTAAATAATATACCTTTGTAGAATGTTGATCAGTGCCATCTTGGACTCCATGATGGCAAAACGCATTCCAATACAATTTCTTGGGCCAGCGCCAAATGGTAGATAGGCCATTGGGTGTCTTGCGCCCTTTCGTTCAGGGGTGAACCTCTCCGGGACCATTTGGTCCACTGGCTCTGGACCCCACAAGTCAATGTTATTGTGAATATCGGAAACATTGATCATGACTTTGGCTCCTTTTGGTATGATCACGTTGCCCACCTTGGTTGCTTCATTGCACTTCCTTTGCACAGCATTCTGAGCAATAGAAGCGAGCCTCGATACTTCGCAGAAGACCATATCTAGATAGGGCAATTTCTGAACAGTTTCATAACCTATACTTTGGTTGTGGATAGGAATATACTCGTCTACTTCATTTCTCAGTTTTGATTGGACATCAGGATACAAGCTGAGGTAATAGACAACCCACGCGAGAGTAGTAGCCGTCGTCTCGAACCCCGCAGCCAGAAAAAGAAACGTTTGGGCTTGCATTTCTTCCATGGTCAAAAACTTGGATTTGTTGTCTTTTCCTGATGTTCCATCCATCTCACCCTCGACTTCGGTTTCTGCTTCCGTTACAGACCTTTGCTGTGGATCCTGAAGAAGGTTGAGCATAAGTTGTATGTAATCAGATCTAACTTCTCCGCTAGACTGACGTTCCGTAATCATTCTTTTGGCTAATTCCAGAAACCACCTTTTAGGAGGTCCACCGAAACCGGGCCAAAATTTGGCCAACAATTTCTGTAAGCTTGGAAATGAAATGAGAATCATTATTCGAAGTTTCTGCCACACGGACATTTTCTCAGGATTTAGGTTGTTAAATACTTGATTCAGTTTCTGGATGAAAATGCTGCTTTCCGTGTTGAAAATGTCTGTATCGTAGCTGAAAACTGTGGAGGCAATAACATCCAGAGTAAGACATTTCAAATCCTTAGAGATATCAAATTCCTCATTCTTGTTTGATCGATCTTCAAACCTCCTCATTAACTTTTCAATGCTTCTTTGAACGAGTGGTAACATTATCTTCATGTTCTTTCCACTAAATGTTGGACTTGAGATCCCACGGACCCTCTTCCATTTCTGTCCAAATGTGATAAACATGCCTGCGTATGGATCCTTTGTGTTGTCAAAAAGAAATTTCCTCTGCTGAAAAATGTCAAACTGCTTAATAAGGATTTCTTTTGCCATATCGGGATCTGCAACACTCAGAACCGGTGTACTGCCTTCGTAGTAGCCGTAGATTTTGCCATACATTCGGGTCCATTCCTTGTTCAGTTTGAACTTCCCTTTCGAGATGATGTCGACATTATTTCCCAGAAATATTGATGAAGCTTTTGGTCCTGGAATTCCTAATCTTTTCCATGTTGAGTAGATGTTCTTGCGATCCCTGTAAGTAATAAAATGCTTGCAATGTAATGTGTGGGAACCAACGTTGAAGAAATTAATGTAAACTGCAAAATGAATAATAATCTGAAATTCAAAGAATAGAGCAATTTATCAGAATGGGAAATTATAGTGATTGATAAATAGGAAACGCACCAAATCCATTTTGAAACGAGTGTAAATAAAACTGCAATGAGAACTGTTGTCAACACATCCATTTTCGTTTGGGATTTCCTCCCCGAGCAACGTTTCCTTAATGAATATCAGAAATTCAGTGCTTTCGCAACCGAAAAAGCGTACTCAATTGAGAAGAAATTTTTTGTGCTCATTTGCGTTGAACAGTCGTCTGTATTTGTTTGTTGAAACCCTCCCAGTGTAAAGTGTGCCACATATTGACCCGGTTTTTACAAACGTAATAGCCTTTTATGAGCCTTTTTGTAAATTCCATTCTGGTGAATTTTGGCAAGCGTACAAATGAATATCGCTTGCGTTTTTGTATTGATGTCAATGAATATTTGAGGGAAATTTCAGTAAATTGTTGTAATTATCATCGCTTGTTACTGGAAATATTTAAGATAGGATCCTTCATTCAAAACCATTTCATTTAAAGTGGAACGAAAGCGTTAATTTCTTTATTAATATCCCACATTTTACAGTCATTACATAGTAAATGAGGTATTGGATAATAATTTTTATTGTGTCAGAATGCATACAGATATCTTTGTTACCATTTAATCTTTAACTATATTATGGGAGGGACGTTGTATTCATTATCTTTTGGTCAATCGAACATACACGCCTTCGGCAGGACCATGGACACCATCGGGGTTACATTTTAGCGGGACCTGAGTTTTTGCACACTTCTCAATATTGTATCGCATTAAAATGTTAATGAGAGCCATCTTGGCCTCCATAATAGCAAATCTCATTCCGATGCAGTTCTTTGGACCAGCACCGAATGGTAGATAAGCCATTGGATGTCGATTTCTTTTTCTTTCTGGCAGGAATCTCTCTGGAACCAACTGGTCCACAGGTTCGGGACCCCAGAGTTCAGGATTGAAATGAATATCAGCTACATTGATGATTACACGTGCACCTTTTGGAATTATAAAACCCCCAACTTTTGTTGTTTCTTTACACATTCTTTGAACAGCCAACTGGCCAATATAGGCCAGTCGAGATACCTCACAGAATACATTTCAAGATAGGGTAATACTTGGACGGTTTCGTAGTTAATTTTTGCATGCTGGTCTGGAAAGTTGGTATCTATTTCGTCTTGTAACTTCGCCTGAACTTCAGGATATAGAGCCAAGTAGTAAGCTATAAAAGCAAGAGTTGTTGCTGTCGTTTCATATCCAGCAACCAGAAATATAAACGTTTGCCCCTGAATTTCTTCCATTGTGAGGAATTTGGATTTGGCATTTCTGCGAAGATCTCTGGCTAGTTCATCCTCTGATAAGTCACTGTCAGTTTCAGATGAAGTATTAGCTTGTTTTGTACCTTTCAGTAAACCTAACAGCAACTGAATATAATCTGGTCGAATCTCCCCACTTGATTGGCGTTCAGTGATCATCTTCTTTGCTAAGTCGTGGAACCATTCGTTTGGAGGCGCAGCTATTCTAGGCCAGAACAATTTTGCGATGGGCAAACAGGCAGGAAATGATATAAAAGTAGCAACTAGTAGTTTTCTCTTCAGCGACATGGTTTCTGAGTTTATGCTGTCAAATACAAAGTTCAACTTTTTAAGGAAAATGCTGTCTTTTGTATTGAAGACGTCTGTATCGTAGCTAAAAACTGTGGAGGCAATGACATCTAGAGTCAAGCATTTAAAGTCTTCAGAGATATCAAAGTCTTCATTTTCTTTGATCCGTCTTTCGAACCTGTCAACAAGCTTATCAATACTTTTCTGAACAAGAGGTGACATCATCTTCATTTTTTTGCCACTGAATGTAGGACTGGAGAGTCCACGGACTCTTTTCCATTTTTCTCCAACAGCTTCAAAGATATCTCTGTATGGATCATCATTATTTTCAAGAACAAGAAGTCTTTGCTCAAATTTGTCAAATTGTTTGATAAGGATTTCTCTTGCCATGTCAGGGTCAGCTACCAGTAAGACCGGAATACTTCCCTCGTAGTATCCGAAAACTTTACCATATTTCTTTGTCCATTCGTTGTAAAGTTTAAATCTTCCTTGGGCAATGGTATCGCCAAGATTGCCAAGGAAGAGGGAGGAAGCTTTAGGTCCTTTAACTCCTAATCGTTCCCACGTTTTTTGCACTGTTGTTCGGTCCCTTTGAAGTGAAAGGTAAAATTTGTTAAAACTGTAAAATTTGTCGACAGAATTGCAAAGAACCCGATTTTTTCTTCACGTCTCATTTGATTCACAAGAAAATTTTATTTTTTGTTTCAAAGTACGTCTGACATCACTTACCAGATCCATTTTGCTACTGCAGCGAAAAGAATTGCCTGTAACGCTGTTATTATCCACTCCATCTTTTCTTTTGAAGGTAGCTTGAGAAAAAATGTTACTTTTAATACGTCTCAGACACTTCGAGATCCGTATAATTTTACTCGATAATGTGAACTGAGTCAAGCTTGTTCGTGCATAATAGTAGCTGAATAATCATTCGTGTAATCTTGATGAACTCGTGACATACAAAGAAACCAATCTAATCAAAGTTGAACGTTCGTTTTGTCAGCAGAATATTGATATGAACTGAGGCGCGATCCGTTCAACGTACGAGAGTCGTTAGAACCTTAACTTAAGTTCTTAATGTTTCAAATTTCACTTGTTAGAGTTGTTACAATTGCACTTTGCAACAGGATATTCGATTGTTATGGTATTGTTTTCAGAATTTTTTACCCATTGTAAACAAGTGAGTATCAATTAGATATAGTATGAGAAATATTTTCTATTTAATTGAGCTCTGTTTTATTTTGAGCAATGTACACAAGCTTCACATCGTGAAATGACAAAATGAAGGAAACCTATTAATTTAATTACTTCACAACTAACTTAAACCAGGTGTTTGAGAGGGATAAAATTGTACTCTAAAGCTATATTCCAAATTGCATCACTCCTCTGCTTTGTTTAGCAATTTATGGGACGTTGAGCTTTGTTTCGGGGGTAAGTAGGGAATTATTCCTTTGCTACAAATCCTATGTAAGATGATATCTTTTGACTTATGATATTTTCAATGAATGGGAAGAGTTATTGTCACAGAACTTATCAGATTATCTCCAAACCATGAAGCTCCCATCAACTCACTACGATTTTGTGATGTAGTTTGTGAATGTAGAAGAGTTACATGTGTATTGTGCAGGCCAGCGAAATAATTACATTTAATATCAAACGGCATTAATATCAGACATAGCAAAATGGCATTAGAAAAACAGGGCTGCGTGACTTCAAATCCAGTCTGGGAAGACGGCATTTACAATGCAGAGAACATGAACTGTACATTTTCTCTTAATTATTTTCCGTATCAAGGCAGGAAATAGAATGTTAGACAATGCGCTGCAAGTAACTGATTGTTCCACGAATTTTCTTTTTTTCAAGTTCTGATTTTAATGTCTCTTGGTCAGTCGAACGTAGACGGCATCAGCAGGACCATGGACTCCATCTGCATTACATCTCATTGGTACTTCAGTTTTATCGCACTTTACTACACTATATCTCTGCATCATGTTTATAAGAGCCATCTTAGCCTCCATGACAGCAAATCTCATTCCAATGCAGTTCTTGGGGCCAGCACCAAATGGTAGGTAGGCCATTGGATGTCGGTTGCCTTTTCTTTCAGGTAGAAATCTCTCAGGAACAAATTGATCAACAGGCTCAGGACCCCAGAGATCTGGATTCATGTGGATGTCAGCAACATTGACATGAACTTTTGCTCCTTTAGGAATGGTGAGGTGCCCAATCTGTGTTGTTTCATTGCAAATTCTTTGCACAGCTACCTGTCCAATGTAGGCTAATCTGGATACCTCAGAGAAGACCATGTCCAAGTATGGAAGTTTTTGTACAGTTTCATAATTGATCTTGTGATTCTTTGTTGGAAAATGTTCATCAATTTCTTGTTGCAATTTTGTCTGAACCTGCTGATTGAGAGCCAAAAAGTGTGCTATCCAAGCCAGTGTTGTTGCAGTTGTCTCATATCCTGCAATCAGAAACGCCACAATTTGACTTTGCATTTCTGGAAAAGTGAGGAACTTGGATTCTGTATTGTGCCTAATTTCTTTTGCTGTTTCATCTTCTGATAAGTCTGTATCTGTTCCAGAACTAGATTTGTTGCCATCTGTTTTGTTGAGACTGTTGAGCATGAGTTGGATATAATCTGGTCTGACCTCACCAGAGGACTGACGTTCCTTTATCATTTTCCCAGCTAGTTCTCTCAACCATCCGAATGGTGGAGGCAGAGGATCTGGCAGAAAAAGACGTACGGTGTCAAGAAAACCAGGAAAGGAAATAAAGAGGAAAGCCTGAGCCTTTTGAAACATTGATGTCTTGTCTGGATTAACGAAATCGAAAAAGTTCTGAATATGATGCAAAAATGGATTGTTGTCAACTGTAGTATTGAATATATCAGTGTCTAAACTAAATACTGTTGAAGCTATGACATCCAGGGTCAGGCACTTGAAGTCTCCATAGATATCAAAATCATTGCCATCCTTGGCTCTTTGTTCAAGTCTGTTCATCAGTTTGTCAATACTTTGGTGAATCAGAGGTGACATCATTTTCATCTTCTTAGCACTGAAGGTAGGGGTGGTAAGACTCCTGATTCTTTTCCACTTGTTTCCTCCAGCAATAAACGTGTCAGTGAAAGGTGTATCCAAATTATTTAGGAGGGGCCTTCTGCTGTCAAATTTGTGGAATTGTTTGATGAGAATGTCTCGAACCATATCAGGATCGGCCACTGCTAATGTTGGAGTGTCTCCTTCATAGTAACCAAATATTTTTCCGTACTTCTCCGTCCAGTCAAGAAATAATCTAAATCTTCCTTTAGTTAATACTTCTCCAAAGTTTCCAAGGAATAGGGAGGAAGCCTTTGGTCCCTTCTCGCCCAATCTTTCCCAAGTTGTGAGCACAGTACGTCGATCCCTGAATGAAAGGGATAATATTATTCGAGCATTGAAAGAACTAATTTTATTCAAAATAAGGGCAGGTATCGTTGCTGCGATCTTTCTACATTTACTAGTGATTGACAACTTGAAAATGCTTCCTCATAAAAAATGACCTTGTATTTAAACTTTTAACGATATCGGAGGTATTGAAGTCACTAATCTGTTTATTTTTCTGTCATTATTTCAACTCCCAATATTTACATACTGAAGAATAACCTCGATCAATTATACATATTATTGAAAAGAAAAACTTACTGCTGGTTGAAAGGACAAAACAAGTACTTGTAAATCTACTTACCAAATCCATTTGATGATGGCAACAACCAGCACTGTTACAAGCACAGGGAAAAACCAAGTCATTTTGAAAGTCTCACTTTGGTCACGTCTCTAGTGAAGTTAATTATTGGCTGTGTCTAAATAATGCAGGGGTTTTTTTTAACTTGTAAAGATCCTCCGTTGTACTGACTGGCTGGTTTCTTGTGATGCTGCGATGACTCTTTTAGGTCATGAAACAACAGTTATCATTTAAATTATAGCCGGTTACCTGAACTGTTACGCACGCAGACGTTCCATATTGCGTCCTTTGATTTTTGTATTGCATTGAGAATACCTGATGGGACTCGCATAGGTCATTTTATAGCGTCAACTGATACGCAGACGTTACATTTCTCGTCCTTCATTTACGTGACCTGTAGCTGAAATCCTCGCCTTTTGCATAGGTCATAACCAGCGTTCGTATTACTAATCCTCGCCTTTTGCATAGGTCATAACCAGCGTTCGTATTACTATTACAACCTTAACTAAAGTTTTAATATTTAAAATGTTAGTTGTTAGGGTTGTTGCATGTTCCAAAGTTACAATTGCATTTTGCAACAGGATATTCGATTGTTCACAACACCAGTTGTTATGATATCAATGCCAATTGCTTTCAGAATGTTTTACCCACTGAAAACAAATTAGTATCAATTAGGTATGGTATGAGAAATATTTTCTTTTATAATTGAATTTTCTTTTTATTTTGAGCAATGCACACAAGCTTCACATCGTGAAATGATAAAAAGAATAAAATCGATTCATTTAATTGCCTCACAACTAACATTGACCAGGTGGTTGAGAGGGATAGAATTGTATTCTGAAGATAAATTCCAATTGGCATCACTCCAGGTAAGTAGCGAGAGGATTATTTCATTCGTCATTTTCGAATAAATCGACTGAAACTGGTTTCTTCCAAGTATTGCAATTTTCCCCAAGTGGATGCCAAAAGATTCTTTATTTTTATCACACTTCAACCTCCATGATGACCATGATGTTAAGAAACATTTAAACACAGTACAGGAAGTATATTGTCTTTTTCCTTTTTACCACAGATCCTATGTGTACGATAGGAGACAAACATCCAAGATAATATCTTTTGACTTGGGATATTTTCAGTGAATGAGAAGACTTATTGTGAGAACTTGTCAGATTATCTCCAAACCAGCTTCGCTTGCACAGAAGTTGCAGCGCGGGTGGCCGTGGGGTAGGGGTAGGGGACAGTATCGCATCTACTCGCCATAATTTTGTGATGTATTTTCTGACTGCAGAAGAGTTACATGCGTAATACAGGCCAAAAAAATAATTGCATTTATTAGTCATCATATCAAACGGCATCAATATCAGACGTGAACATAATCTGCCTGAGCCATTCACTATATTTCATTGTGTCCTAGAATCATCTTAAAACAGACAAGCATACAAAAATGGCATTAGGAAAGCAAGGTTGCATGACTGGAAATCCAGTCTTGGAAGATGACATTTACAATGCAGTGAACATGAACTGTACATTTTCTATCAATTATTTTCCGTATTAAGACAAGAAATAAAATGATAAACAATGCGCTGCAAGTAATTGTGATTATTGGACGAATTTTCTTCTTCAAATTCTGTTTTTAATGTCTCTTAGTCAGTCGAACGTAGATCCCATCAGCAGGACCATGGACTCCATCTGTGTTACATCTGAATGGTACTTGAGTTTTGTCGCACTTTACTACACTATATCTCAGCATCATGTTTATCAGAGCCATCTTAGCTTCCATGATAGCAAATCTCATTCCAATGCAGTTCTTGGGGCCAGCACCAAATGCTAGGTAAGCCATTGGATGTCGGTTGCCCTTTCTTTCAGGTAGAAATCTCTCAGGAACAAATTGATCAACAGGCTCAGGACCCCAGAGATCAGGATTCATGTGAATGTCAGCAACATGGATATAAACTTGTGCTCCTTTAGGAATGGTGAGGTGCCCAACCCGTGTTGTTTCATTACATATCCTTTGCACAACTAGTTGCCCAATGTAGGCTAACCTAGATGCCTCAGAGAAGACCATATCCAAGTATGGAAGTTTTTGTACAGTTTCATAATTGATCTTGTGATTCTTTGTTGGAAAATGTTCATCAATTTCTTGTTGCAATTTTGTCTGAACCTGCTGATTGAGAGCCAAAAAGTGTGCTATCCAAGCCAGTGTTGTTGCAGTTGTCTCATATCCTGCAATCAGAAACGCCACAATTTGACTTTGCATTTCTGGAAAAGTGAGGAACTTGGATTCTGTATTGTGCCTAATTTCTTTTGCTGTTTCATCTTCTGATAAGTCTGTATCTGTTCCAGAACTAGATTTGTTGCCATCTGTTTTGTTGAGACTGTTGAGCATGAGTTGGATATAATCTGGTCTGACCTCACCAGAGGACTGACGTTCCTTTATCATTTTCCCAGCTAGTTCTCTCAACCATCCGAATGGTGGAGGCAGAGGATCTGGCAGAAAAAGACGTACGGTGTCAAGAAAACCAGGAAAGGAAATAAAGAGGAAAGCCTGAGCCTTTTGAAACATTGATGTCTTGTCTGGATTAACGAAATCGAAAAAGTTCTGAATATGATGCAAAAATGGATTGTTGTCAACTGTAGTATTGAATATATCAGTGTCTAAACTAAATACTGTTGAAGCTATGACATCCAGGGTCAGGCACTTGAAGTCTCCATAGATATCAAAATCATTGCCATCCTTGGCTCTTTGTTCAAGTCTGTTCATCAGTTTGTCAATACTTTGGTGAATCAGAGGTGACATCATTTTCATCTTCTTAGCACTGAAGGTAGGGGTGGTAAGACTCCTGATTCTTTTCCACTTGTTTCCTCCAGCAATAAACGTGTCAGTGAAAGGTGTATCCAAATTATTTAGGAGGG
Organism: Haplosyllis leylae; assembly: GCA_038406175.1. Classification (NCBI taxonomy): domain Eukaryota; kingdom Metazoa; phylum Annelida; class Polychaeta; order Phyllodocida; family Syllidae; genus Haplosyllis; species Haplosyllis leylae. The sequence goes on along the minus strand of JBCAUG010230710.1, from coordinate 9,799 downwards.
GCCTTCTGCTGTCAAATTTGTGGAATTGTTTGATGAGAATGTCTCGAACCATATCAGGATCGGCCACTGCTAATGTTGGAGTGTCTCCTTCATAGTAACCAAATATTTTTCCGTACTTCTCCGTCCAGTCAAGAAATAATCTAAATCTTCCTTTAGTTAATACTTCTCCAAAGTTTCCAAGGAATAGGGAGGAAGCCTTTGGTCCCTTCACGCCCAATCTCTCCCAAGTGGTGAGCACAGTACGTCGATTCCCAAATGAAAGAGAAAATGTAATTCAAAATAAAGAGCAGGTATCGTTGCTGCAAATAACCAGGATCCAGTCAACGTTTCCATAGCATTGAAAAGAAAGCCAACAGGTGGTTGAAAGAACAATACCAAGTACGTATTAATCTACTTACCAAATCCATTTGATGACAGCAACAACCAGCACTGTTACAAGCACAGGGAAAAACCAAGTCATATTGAAAGCCTCCGTTTAGTCACTTCTCTGGCGCAAGTTGATTGGCTGTGTCTAAATAAATATGAACGGTAGATTTCTTTCAGTTTTTTCTTAACTTGTTGTGATGCTTAGATTGACGCTCACGCATCATTTTATAGCCTGTAACGTTAACTATTTTGAAGACGTTCAATTTTGCGTCCTTGACATGCCTCGATGCATAGCATTGAGAATATTTAATAGGACTCTGTTAAGGGAAGTGTTGCGCAGACGTTCCATTTTTCGTCCTTAATTTTGTTACCTGTAGCTGAAATCCTCCCTGTTTGTAATGCATTGCATTGAGAATTACTTGATAGGTCACAACCATCGTTCGCAATTCTGTTACGACCATAGATATAAATAGAACACGTGTGTGAAAAAACACACGGTACACACATTTATCTCTATGGTTACGACTCTGTATATTATCCGCAAAGGAGACCATCTGTGATACACACGGCTCTACCAAATAGCGTCCGTTGAACAACGTGGGACAAAAATGCCAATTTTTTTCAGAAACGAATTCTGATGTATTTTTTTAATGGAAGACAATTGCCACAATTTGATCAAATAGATCGAGGGAAAATTTGTAAAGCAATTAAATAGTAAGTTCAATTTATGTAATACAGCTGTACATGAAATTTCAGCACGTATCTTGAGCAGCGGGTTTGTGAATGATTAACGCATGTCCACAAAATTTGTAGTCTTTTCTCAAAATTAGTGATCAGCAGCAATGATGATAGAATAGCGACAGCAGCAGTGGACGATTCATGATTAAGTGGCCTTATTTTGTTTTTGTTTTTTTTTTGCAAAATTGGTTGATTCAGTGAATTTTTCAACACTATTCACATTTGTATTCAATAATTAAATTAAATGAGCCAAAAGTTAAAAAGTTGCGTCAGGTATAATTCATCCACTTCTCTGTTTCATAATGTAGCAATTTCACCGAGTTGAATGTTTGAATGTCTGATTGATTTTTGATTTACCTTGGGTGAATTAAAAATGCACTATTTATTGTCATTGGTTTCAAAGACAGACGTCACAGATCCATCCAGTATGTGTCCAAAAATCCGAACACAGCGGAACATTAACCTTCCATCTGAAGTCCATTATTTTTTCGTTATAAACGTCAGTGCATAAAAAGAAAGGAGCGAAAGAAACAAAGTAATGTCTGTTGCTTATGTTTATTGATTTATTGATAAAAGTAAAAACTATATATGTTATTGCCTCACTGAAGGAAAGATTAACATATTAATTTATTTATCCTTAATTTAACCTTAAAAGGAGTCACATTGTACCAGAAGAAACATTGGCTTATGTTTTCCGATAAAATAAATCCTAACATACAAGATCGTTAGCTTGATAGCTCCATTAAATTCACGTATTTCTACTGCCTCTTTACAAGTCGGACGTAGACCCATCAGCAGGACCATGGATACCATCTGGGTTACATCTCAATGGTACTTGGGTTTCGTCGCATTTTACTACACTGTATCTCTGCATCATGTTTATCAGAGCCATCTTAATCTCCATGATAGCAAATCGCATTCCAATGCAGTTCTTGGGACCAGCACCAAATGGTAGGTAAGCCATAGGATGTCGGTTGCCTTTTCTTTCAGGTAGAAATCTCTCAGGAACAAATTGATCAACAGGCTCAGGACCCCAGAGATGGGGGTTCATGTGGATGTCAGCAACATTGATTTGAACTTTTGCTCCTTTAGGAATGATGAAGTGCCCAATCTGTGTTGTTTCATTGCAAATCCTTTGTACACCTAGTTGCCCAATATAGCCTAGTCTAGATGCCTCAGCCAAGACCATATCTAAGTATGGAAGTTTTTGTACAGTTTCATAATTGATTTTGTGATGCTTTGTTGGAAAATGTTCATCAATTTCTTGTTGCAATTTCTGTTGAACATCAGAATTTAGAGACAAGTTATAGGAAATGAAGGCTGAAGTAGTAGCTGTTGTTTCATACCCTGCAGCCAGAAATACTATTATTTGCGATTGCATTTCTGGTAAAGTGAGGAACTTTGTTTTTTTATTGTGCTTAATTTCTTCAACCGTGTCATCTTCTGATAAATCTGCGTCGGTTCCAGAACCTGATTCGTTGTCACCAGTTTTGTTGAGGCTATTGAGCATGAGTTGGATATAATCTGGTCTGACTTCACCAGTGGACTGACGCTCCTCTATCATCTTCCCAGCCAATTCTCTCAACCATCCAATCACACCCTGGAAGGTTTCGGGATAGAATATTCTCACAGTGTTCAGAAGCCCAGGAAATGACACAAAAAGTAGAATTTTAACTTTTGTGAAGAAAGACATTTTGTCAGGATTTTCATCGTCAAAGATCTTTTGAATGTGTTTCATGTATGGATTGTCATCCACTGTGGCGTTAAATATATCTGTGTCGTAACTGAAGACTGTGGAGGCTATCACATCTAGAGTGAAGCATTTGAAGTCTTTGTAGATGTCAAATTCTTTGTCTTCCTGAAGTCGCTCTTCAAGTCGGTTTATCAGTTTGTCAATGCTTTGATGGACAAGAGGAGACATCATCTTCATCTTTTTCGCACTGAAGGTAGGGGTGGTGAGACTTCTGATCCTCCTCCATCTGGCTCCCTTGGCAATAAAGATATCAAGATGTGGAACATCAGGGTTTTCTAGCAAAGGCTGTCTCTGTTCAAACTTGTTGAATTGTTTGATAAGAATTTCTCGGACCATATCAGGATCAGCTATTGCTAGTGTTGGAGTAGTTCCCTCGTAGAAACCAAAAACTTTGCCATATTTTTCCGTCCACTCGCGGAACAGTTTAAATCTTCCTTCTCTTATTAGTTCCGCAAAATTTCCAAGTAGGAGAGAAGAGGCCTTTGGTCCCTTTACGCCCAATCTCTCCCAAGTGGTAAATGTAGTCCGTCGGTCCCTAGGATAAAAAATGTGTTATTGAATCGAAATGGATGCAGGGGAAATATGTTGGTGCGCCACTAATAATTTGACCTTTTCTAAAATTATTGTATTTAATTTAAAAATTCTACATACCAAATCCATTTGATGATAATTGTTAATAGTAATGCGACGAGAAAAGGTAGAATCCAAATCATTGTGATAATAATAATAGTAAAAATATCAATGAAAAAATATAAATAATCAAAATATTAATAAAAATTAATCTCTGCTGGTCTCTTTTAGAATAATATTCTGAAAATGTGGAAACGTTATTTTTTTGGTAAAATTCTGTACGAATTTGGATGCACAGAGGAGGGGCCCTGGTTTTATAGCGGAGCATCATCCTGTAAAGCGTTCAACTTCACATCTTACTTGTCCTTGAAATATGGTGTGAGGCGCCCAAACATCTAACTTGTTCCTACAATATGGCGTGAGGCGCCCCCATATGTGGATTCCACCCACAGGTGTGTACACACCCACATGGAGATGTGTGAGTGCGAGTATATATGCATCCGTGGGGTGCCCCATATTTGTCCCGGAATCAGCACTCTCGATTGGAAGCGCGCTGTCTGATAGGACTTAGTCACAACCATCATCGTTCGATATTTTGCTTAGTCAGCAACAGAACGTGGTTTAGAATTATTAGTCAGTGACGAAGCGTGGTCAAGAAAAACGTGGTTTATAATCGGAACAAACGCAATTTAGCCAGTTTTCATCCTTTCTATTCATGGATATATTCGCGTAGGCCTAAATACACTGCTTTCTGCTTTTATTTCTAAATATCAAAGGTTTTTTGAGGTAAATACCAGGCATTGTTGACCAGAGAGGTAGGTTGTGCTCATCTAAACGTTTGGGAAATGTCATCAGCGTCGGATCAAACAAACTTTACTTTGGAACCATGGATCCTCCACTGTGGTACGAAAGCGTCTTTTATTTGTAAGACTCAAAAATACACACGGTAACGCTCAGTATGAAATGCTTTTAATAAGATCAACCAGTGCATGAATTGTGATTATTATTCAGCGGTAAAATGTACCGGTAGTCGATAGAGATGACAAAAAAGTACATATGAGTGTGGACAGTGTTGACGTGTGTTTGATCTTCCTCCTGGATTGCAAAAAGGAAATTACCCTCCTCCTAGATTGAAAAATAATTACCCTCCTCCTGGTTTGAAAAAAAGAAAATTACCCTCCTCCTAGATTGCAAAATAAAAAGAAAAATTACACTCCTCCTGGATTGCAAAAAAAAAACCCTCCTCCTAGATTGCAAAAAAAAAAAAAAAAATATGCCGTTCTCCTGGATTACAAAAGAAGATTTTATCCCCCTCCTGGTCTAGGAGGAAGGTTTTTTTTATTTTGCATTCTACAAATTTGCCAATTCCTACAAACTGAACTCCCAGTCCTAGAAGCCAGTATCGGTATACACCAATCCGGGCTTAAACAACACAAGATGTGACGGACGGACGGACGGACATAAAGGCAGACCGACAGATAGAACCTTTCAAGTATTTATGATTTTGAGCGTGTCTTCTTACTCGGTGAGTTATTTGCTCCTGTGACATTATAAATCAGACACTAACTGTGACAAGATTGAAGTTCAAAGTGCATTCGTTTGAGGCAATCGAAACAGGATAGAGATGCATCAGACTGTAACCGTTTGATAGATCTCCACAGTACTGGCTGACCTTATCACATTAAGAAGTAATTCCCTATGTAAGACCAAAAATTCCCCATAAAGTGTCGGGAAGTTCCAGGCCAAATGTACAAATTGTGAGAAATTTGCATGGTAAATCATATTTGTCGATGGTCAAACACTCAGATTATTTCTGAATTTAGACAAGCTATTAATGCTAAGAATCACATAGGGTGTGTCACCTTGTAGATAGCAATCCTCCTGGAAGAAGTTCATCCGCGGGTTTTGATGTAAATCTTTGTGTAATCAGGGTTTGAGACTGATATTTACTAAGCAAGCAGAAAGTAAATATCATTACCTGAGATGAATCAACAGTGTTGACAGGACACAGGGAAAATAGGGAATTTGAATGTTCATTTTTTCCAGACAGGGAAAACACGGGAAATTTGCCAAAAAGTATTGAAATTGTGTTTTTACATGGAGAATGAACTCCAACACGGGAAAAAATCTGAAGTTTCAAAACGTAAAGGATATACCAAAAATTTGACTTTTGGCTTTTAAGCAAATTTTCATTGGGGACAACACAATAATGGAAAAGTTATTACAACAAGCTCCTTCGCATTTGTAAATGCAATTTAGAGGGTATTATCAATACTCGAGTTATCCCTAAAATAGATCATTCTGCCAGAATTGTAGATCATTTTGCCAGAATTATATTGGTTCAATATTGGATCAGTTGTTGAGTTAAATTTTTGTTAAAGATTTGCCAAAGATTTCACAAGGCTTTGGTAAAATAATATTGAAAACATGATAAATATTTATCAAATATTTGGCAAAGTTTTGTTTAACCATAAATGATCCCTTACCTGTTTTATCATACAATGAGCAATATCTTACTCATGAAAATATAGTCAACACCAACTTGTTTTCCCAAGTGTGCAAGGTGCATGGCATTGTCTGTTTTAGGGACTAGTTTGCCAATGCAGAGAAGTCATGACACTTTAGTTTCAGTTTGCCAATGCAGAGAAGTCATTACACTTTAGTTTCAGACATTTCTGCCTAAAATTCTTTGCCAAACTTTGACAAAATTTTAATTGAGACATCAGTTTTAGGCAGAAATGTCTGAAGCTAAGATGTCAAGACTTCTCTACATTGTCATACTGGTCTCCTAAACAGATAATATCACGCACCTTGCACACTTGGTAAAACAAGTAGGTGTTGACTGTGTTTTATGACCAACATCTTGCCCATTGCCTGGAAAAGCAGGCAAGGGATCACTTATGGTGCCATTAAACTTTACCAAATATTTGATAAAAATTTACAATACATTTAATATTATTTCACCAAAACCTTGTGAAATCTGTACCAAATTTTAAAATAAACTTTAATTCAACAACTGATCCAATAGTATATTGAACCAATAGAATTTTGGCAGAATGATCTCTTTTAGGCAAACTGGACTGTTATATTTGTAATTTAACCATGGACTTGTTATTGACCTTGTAAATAAAATTACAATGAGCTCAAGGTAGGAGGCACTCGTGTGATGACGCTGCTGTTGCCTATCGAAAAAGAAGAGCCCTGCTGGCTTCTTCATGCAATATTGCACCATGACTGAATACAAGTAAAGCTGTACTTTGCAGTATTATGTTTGCTGTGAGGAATAAAGCTACAAAAGGGAACATTGAAGTAGTTTGACTATTTCTTTATTCAGGATAAATACAAGTTTATAGAGAGCTCAGAACCCGGATATAACATTATTTGGCAAAACAAACAAGCTGTACCACAACGCAAACTTTGAAAAAAACGCAACGGCAAGCAAATGGGAAGTTATTTTCGTTTCAAAAAATCTCGCTTTGTTCTTGGAGATTCACTTTGTCCGAAGTTTTGAAATACATTGGCAATATTCTGTTCTTTGTCCGAAGTTCCGAAATACAGTGGCAATATTCTTTTCCTCATTCAAGCTGTCAACTAATGTTCATGGACTATCGGTGCACTGCAAATTATTTATTAAATGTCTGTGACACACTGTTTTACAGCCAGTTTTTAGTTCAAAGAAAACTTAATCCTGTGGTTAGTGCCACAAACAACAAGGACGACTTTTGATCAGTTACTGGAAACAACAAAATTTAGGTCAAGCGTTGTTTACTGTAGCAGATTTAGAAACTAAGTGAATATTGAAAGAAACATGAAATCCACCTTTCGTGATTAGTTTTTCTTGAACAACTTAACAGGGGCTAATGGGAGAGAATCTTAGTTCCCTAGATCCATTGCTAGTTTTTGTGTCAACTGAACTTACATTACAACTGGATCCCTGTGTGGGTGGTGAGAAACCGTCTGTTTCTGTTCTGTGTCTGATTGTCGGTACAAAATTTTTTGTCCATTATCATCCCCGGACAAAGCAGTTCACTCCGAGACCTTTCTCAGTAATAATTACAATACCACCGAGCACATGCTTGGTCAAAAATGTTTGTCACTAGCATCTTCTAGGTACAAAGTAAAAGTCACCTTCTACTGAGAAAGGTCTCGGAGCAAAACAGGTTGTATATACCTGGAAAAGTCTCGAAGTGAAATGCTTTGTCCTGAGAAAGATCTTGGAGCAAATCAGGTAAAAAGTTATACCTAAACCTTTCTCGACAATTTTCTTAACGGAAACAGATGACAAACCGAAACAGTCGGTTTCCGGAGCCATGGATCCCCCAGGGTTAAAATTGGCCATCGATTTTTTCAGTTTTTTCTCAATTTTAGACCATGAATTGTATTTTAAACATTGAGCACTGTTTAATTGAAGTAGTTTCAGTAAGTGATATATCAGAAAGTAAATAGAAATGTTACTCCATCAGAGACTCCCGTATATATAGCCCAGTGCTCGTAGAATGTGGTAAAATTGACTTTAAATCAGTTATCTGTCCTTGGCACGATGCAATTTCGGGCAGTTTTGTACAGTCATACAACTGAATGAAATCATTTAGATATATTTAGTACTAACCAGTCCCGTATTTTGTACGGGCATAAATATTTGTTTTTTGGAAAGCTCCATATAGGAACCTCGTTTCACTTGTAGGTAGCCAAAGTCACCAGATTTATCATTTGGCCATAAGATGAACGTGAATGTTTCCAGCGTAGTACACCTTACGTTTCAGGTGCAAATCAAATTTTCGCAATTAATTTGTTTCAGAAAAAAATGCCCTTTACTGGTGAAGACATCTACAATTGAAAATTGCAAAGTATAGAAGTGAAACAAAGAATATCAAATTCTTTTGATATAATTTTTGTTTTGCATTTCAACAGATTGATGACAGTCAACACACATTGAGGACCATTCCTTTTCATATGAAAGCTATTAAAAATGGGTATTCTGTCTATGTTATCAATATGTAAGATTTTTCTAAAGCACAAAGTCACAAAAAATGTGCCTACTTCTATCTTCACATGTGCTCACTACCTTTTGTGTGGTGATCTACTTTGCAACAATTCTCCATGGAAACAATTCAGACCTGGCCTTAATCTGTCAAATGTCTCAATCTCCTTGGAGATCAATGACTTTTTGCACATTTTGAAAGACTCCATCTTCATAGAAATTTCAAAACTAAGAAATACGGATGGAATCTTGATTTGCAACCAAAAACTGGATATTGTTCAGTGGCGAGTCCAGGATTTTCCAGAGGAGGAAGCGCCGACCACAAGATGGTTGACTCCAACCTATTATTTTGGCCAATACCCCCCACCCTAAAAAAGGTAAAAAAATGAAAATGAAGAAAGGACTCAGAAGGAGTGGGGCGTCCTTGTTATCAGGTTATCTGTTGCTGTAAGGTTCGGCCACCTTATCAAACGGTAGGGAGGGCTGCAATCAGCTTGAATCTGGACTGACACTGAAGCACGCAATCAAAGGGATGTTTTAAACTCATGGCAGATATTACTGCAAGTCAAAAAGTATCCCCACGAAAACGACTTTGTGAAATTTTTAAAGTCACATTTTCCTAATGAGACAGATATAATACTTCAGCCGATTAGTGGAAATAAAAGTCAACGTTTCTTACAATTCTTTGTTTTCAGCATCCTTCAAACATGATCAATTTTTAATCAGGCAAAGATACATCAGTCACGAGAGAGGAACCCAAAATAAACAGAGATAGCATTAGTTTAATTAGTATAAAACAATTACGAAAAACTCAATTATTTCTAAGCTGTACTCATAATGAACCTCGCTGTTTCATGTTCAATCCCGTAGGTAAGAGATGAGCTAGAATTACACATGAGAAGATAAGAGGATTATTCTGATTAGTCCTTGAACCTGAAGGTGAAATTTCGGTCCCGCACTGGGCATATTTGTAGTGTTCTACTTCCCTCTTGTCACAGGGTAGAACTGTAATGTTCATCTTCGATTCGTTCCTGGGGAACCACAACGTTTTACTTGCTACGTTCTGCTTCCTTTTTGTCACAGGGTGGAACCGCATTGTTCTACTTCTCTTATATCACAGGATGGACCCAAAATGTTCTACCTCCTTTTTGTCACAGGGTGGAACTACACTGTTCTACTTCCTTTATGTCACAGGGTGGAACCGCACTACTCTACTTCTTTTCTGCCACAGAGTGGATCCGAAATTTCCTACTTCTTTCCTGTCGCACGATTGACCCACAATGTCATACTGATTCTATTTCACATCATGCTAAATGCACCGTCCCACTTACGGTGCAGCCATTCGCATACACATCTTGCACATCTAGGTTGAGAGCCCCACCAGGATCTCA
>JBCAUG010230599.1:0-18791 GCA_038406175.1 Haplosyllis leylae | reverse complement strand
TTGCAATATACACGCGAGCTTAAACTACGGATAGGGAGTAATTAGCGCCTTATAGCCACCCGGCTTATAAGACAACACTAAACTAGAAACACACAAATTAAAAGACAGAAACCTTTATGTTTGTTTTTCTATTTCGCCTTGTTGTACTTACTGAACTAAGTGCCTTAATTGGTACATTATGAAATGTTCTCATAAATTGATGAGGTACCGAAATAGAATAAGTGCAATTGATAAACATTTCATGAAGACCAATACTAGTTTGAATAGAAGTAAATATAATATAATAAAGCCTTTTGTTAGCGTCTTAAAGGGTGTCAATCATGAGCGGGTAAATTATAAGTTGACGAAAATCATTTGGATGCATATAATTGTTTGAAATGAAAGAAGTGTTAATCTATATCAAGAGTAAATTAATTTATAATGTAGTAGTAATAACCATGACTTATTGATTTAGATTTGACTGAATTAACTACTATCCATACAAAACACTGTATTTTGGGAAATTGTAAAGTACTTCTTGCTGTTTAGCAGTTCAGGCTGTTCGGTACAGCCAGTCCTTGTAATGTGTTAGGTGCATTCCATGGTATCTCCAGCCTGATGAGCTTTGTAGCACAGACGATTAAATAGTTTTCTTGCAACAGTTATCTGGTTCATTTACCGGTGAACAACAAAGGATCAGAGGTGCCCTGTATGTTTTGCCTATGTTCAACTAATTACTTAGTTATCAACATGATAATTGATCTTCTCTTTGACACTAGACAGGCACTTACAATTTTACCAGTTTGATAGAGATCATTCCAATTCGAGTTTTTCTATAATTCGTTATTTTTTTGCCAAATCCTGGCAGAATCCAGCCAGCATTGATGGAGAAGAGCAAAACAAAAAATTTTCCCCTTTGGGGATTAAACCCACAACCTCCAGATCATCACTCTAACACTCTACCAACTGAGATAAGTCACTATTTGGTTGTCTGTGTGGATCATTAAGGCCTTTTTAAAGTCATACTCTATTGATTCCAGAAATAATCAAAGTCCAGCATGTCAAGTGGTGCATGTATCAAAGTTCACTTCAGAAATATCCTGCTCAACACACACCTGCCAAGGACAGTCAGTGGAGCATCAGAGTGATGATCTGGAGGTTGTGGGTTTTAGCAACAGCACTTCGAACCTTAGTTTTAGGCTCATTACTGTCTAATTTCTTTGTCCTAGTCCTTTTTCTTGTTCCTTCCATGTTTATGTTCCTTGTGAATTAGAATTTATCGATACGAAAGTTATTCTTCCTGTTTAATTTTCACTGTTTCCAAAATTCTATTTCAAATTGGACAAATTGCGTCCATTATGTTGAGAATTTAAATCAAAGTGACGTAATAGAGCTTGTGACATAAGGATGTACGTCATATTATCTTCACGTGCAATGACGTAATGCCTGGTAGTGGCGCCAGCCAGTTTTGCTTGAGTAAAACCCATTTAATTCCATTAAATGACACTTTAAAAATTTTTTTAAAAATTTTTTAATATTTTTTTTGTTGAAAATTTTTTTGGGGGGACATAATTCCCCGGGGATAGGTCAGCTACACAGTGGGCAGTATGCCTCTTGTGTTCATGCAGGAGGACTTTCTTGTTAAGGTAATCGTATTACTTTGCACTAGTGTTGTTCCTTGAATGGACAAAATGGTGGCAGAGTACATGCACCAGGTACATTCATATGTATGAAACAACTGACTTTGATACCATTGTGACTTTTTTGTTGCCAAGTGCAAACAAAAGGGGGAAGCAATCGGAAAGAAAGATCACGAAAACAAAAGGAAAGAAAGGACAGTCAAAAGGATATGTGCAGCAAGAATCAGCTTCCTCGCAAGATAGCCATTCAATGGAAGAAAATACAGACCGAAATAATGAAATGTTTGAAACAAGTTTCATGGAAGGGGATCATTTAGTCAAGATCGGAGTCAACGAAAATGAAAATGATGATTTCCCTGATGGTAGTGATGCTTCAGATGATGAAATTCAATTCGGTAGTTCGCAAGAAAGATCAAGGAACAATAATGCAACAAAATTGCATGAACAAGAGGAATCCTCAGATGAAGAAATGGAGGAGGAAATGAATGGACAAAAAGGAGATAGATCTACCTCAGACGTGGTAGCTGAGGACAGTGACGAGTGCAACGAGGTCATGCAAAATGTGGGAAATACACAAGGGCGAAAAGAAAAATTTAGGAGACGCATTTCAGTGGACGAAAAGGAAGAGATCGTGGATGCGGCTGTATCTAGAATGGAGGATTTGATAAAAAGAACAGGACTAATGGAGACAGCATCTTTGATAAAACAGCATTTCAAGAAAGGTAATGATACAAATGGCAATTTGAATATTGGGGAAGATGCGCAATCAGAATTTACAATTTATCAGAATGCGGTCAAAAATATGATAGGGAAAAGAATCAGTTCATCCTCAGAGGAGGACATGCCAATTAATAGCAGTGGGGAACTGGACAAGGATCCAGTTGATTACATGATAGATAATTTACTTGTAGAACAAAGAGAAACAGTTGAAATGAAAAAGAGTGATGGTAAGGAAGACTTCCAGAGGACTAGGAGGAACGAGGAACCAATTGCTAGCAGATCAGGACAACAAAGGTCAGCTGTGCTGTCCCCGGAAGAGAAAGCTGAAAAACTCATCAAAGACGCTGAAGAAGCCAAAGCCAGGATGTATCAGGTGCCAGGTATGATAACCTCAAATGCTATTATAGATGAAGAGTATATGTTATTGACCGCCCATCTGGATGATAGCGTGGTAAACAAAATTCAGCAAGGTGGGTATGTGGATTTCTCAAAATTAATACCAAAAGACAAGCTGTTCTTGGAGGATGACCATAGAATGCAACTTGTAGTAAAGGATGGAAAATCATATTTTGTACCCGCAAATGAACAAGAGAGCACATCTATAATGGGGGTAGCTAGATGGGACCAAGCTTTTCGAGTGTATTCTCATATTTATGCGAGGTCAAATCCAATGAGAGCAGCTGAGTTGATTCAATACAGCCATGTGATTCATTCAATAGCAAAGACCTTCACTTGGGACAATGTATACAGTAACGATAAGGACTTTAGGTTACATATGTCAAAACATCCTAAAAGAAATTGGTCCATGATTCACCAACAAGCTTGGTCTATGAGATTGAGGGACACTGTTAAAAGTTACCATTTCACTTCCCCATGGGAGAGGAATAAATCAAGACCCTCACATAGGGAGATTTGCAGGAAATTTAATAGGGGAAAATGCAATTATGGACTTAAATGCAAGTACGATCACAAGTGTTCCTATTGCTATAAATTTGGCCATGCAATGTTAAATTGTAGGAAACTACAGAGCGATAGGACTGACAAAGGGGAAAGCAAAATTGGTGATAAACTGTCCAAGGAATGAGCCATCAAAGTGGTATAATACTTGAAGATTCAGCAAGTTAAGTTAACTGGTGTTTATTTTGAATTTTTAGAATTATCCATTGAAATGTACGCCAACCAGAATCTGACAGAAATTGTTACTCCCATCAAGGTTGATACCAAGGAACATCTCCTATTGATGACAGATTACCCCAGGGATAAGACTAATTTCCTTATCAGAGGTTTAGGACAAGGCTTCGATATTGGCTACAGGGGACCAGAAGAGCATCAAGATTATTCTAGTAACATTCCTTTGACAGTGGGTAACTAAGTGGAACTCTGGCAAAAAAATATGAAAGAAGTTAAACTAAAAAGATATTCAGGGCCTTTTTCAAACATTCCACATAAATTTTTTATGCAATTGCCAATCGGTCTTGTCCCAAAGGATAATGACAAGACCAGATTAATCTTCCATTTGTCATATGACTTCGGTAAAGAAGAAGAAAGGAGATCACTGAACTATCATACGACTGATCAATTCTGTTCAGTGCATTATGCAAATTTGGGCCATGCCATAAACAACTGCTTGAAACAACTTGACAACCTCAACAATTTGACAGATTGTTTGTACCTGTCAAAGACAGATTTGACGGCAGCTTTCAGAATTTTGCCAGTAAAAATTGGTCAGAGACACTGGTTAATGATGAAGGCCAGGGATCCGGTGACGAAACAGATGTGTTACTTCCAAGATAATTCACTCCCATTTGGGGCCAGCAGCAGTTGCTGTCTGTTTCAGGAGTTTTCAAATTGTCTTAAACATCTGGTAGAAACTTTGACAGGCCATTTCTATTCTATCACAAATTATTTAGATGACTACCTATTTGTGCAGACCACACTGGAAAGATGCAGATTTTTAGTGAGTAAATTTTAAGATATTTGCCAAAGAATCAATTGCCTGGTGTCACAGGAGAAGACGGTGTGGCCTACTCAACAATTGACATTTTTGGGCTTGTTATTGGATGGTAAAAGTCTTTGGTTAATAGTGCCTTGGGACAAAAGAAACAAAGCACTCATCTTCCTGGAAAGGGCCATTGAAAAGAAAAAGTTGACAATCAAGGAGGTACAAAGATTGACGGGGATCCTAAATTTCCTCAGCAAAGCCATATTGCCAGGAAGGGCCTTCACTAGCAGAATGTATACACTCCTGGACGGCATCACAGCAAAAAAGGACAAAAACTTGAAATTTTACCACCATGTGAGCTTAACCTCAGAGTTCATACAAGATTGTAAGGTTTGGAGAATTTTTCTAAATTCAAAAGACCATGGAAGATTATGCCGTCCATTTGCCGATTGGCTCCCCATTGACAGCTATGATACATTGGAATTCTTTTCAGATGCCTCAGTGATAGGATTTGGGGCATTTTTCAATGGTCGATGGATATGTGGTACATGGGAGAAAATGGTGACCACTAAAAGATTAAGCATAGATTATCTAGAATTATATGCATTATGCTTGGCACTAGAAACCTGGGGACATTTAATCAGGAACAGGAAGGTGAAAATCTTTTGTGACAATAGGGCCACGATAGGTATAGTGAATCATACCTCAACAAAGGGGAGTAACGCCATGTTCCTTATTCGTCAACTAGTCCTGAATAACTTGATCAATAACAACAGAATTAGAGTGATTTACATCCGCTCCAAGGATAATACCTTGGCAGATTCCTTATCCAGGATGAATTTTCAGGAATTCTGGGACAAGGCTCCAAAGGGGACGAGGAAATTCCCAGATGCTCCATGTGGAGAAATCTACCCTCTGTCAAAAATATGGGTGGACAATGAACAAGCCTCAGACTTAATTAAATAATTGTCTCTCGAATTTTGCCAATTGCAGGTGGAAACAAATGGATGAAGAAGAAGAGGAAATCCAAGTCAGAATCATCAAGTTCAACAATTTCTACTTCTCTCATTCAAGACATTGTAGATAGGTTGAGGACTGAACAATATCGCAGGACAACTAAGGACAATTATTATTGGGTTTGGAAAAATTTTAATGAATTCTTTATCAAACTTGATTCTAAGCCTAGCAGTTGGGAAGAAAGGATTGTCCTTTATGTCGGTCACCTTATTAATAAAGGAAGGAGATCAGCAACTATAAAAAGCTACATCTCGGCAATACGTGCTGTACTCCAGGAAGATGGAATCTTTCTGAATGAGAACCAATATCTGATAACGTCTTTAACCAGAGCTTGTAAACTGAATAACGATAGAGTCAGAACAAGACTCCATATTCAAAAGGGAATGCTTGTCATTATAATTAGAGAAATTGAAAAGGTGTGGCCAAAACAACCTTATCTTACTTTGATGTACCAAGCTTTATTTACAGCTGCATATTTTGGTCTGATGAGGGTAGGAGAACTAACTTCAGGAACACATCCATTTTGGCAAAGGACGTGCATATTGCAGTCAATAAAAAGAAAATGATGTTTGTCCTTCACACGTCTAAAACACACTGGAAAGATGACAAGCCACAAATAATAAAAATGTCCAGTGAAGAATACGATACTACTGCTCAGGCATGTTACAAGACAGCGGTTAATCCACTTTTAGGAACTTTATGCCCTTTCCAAATTATAGGAAATTTTGCCGAAGTTAGGACAGGCTTCAGAAGACTTCAAGAACCATTTTTTATTTTCAGGGATGGTAGTCCCGTGAAGCCTATGCATATGAGAAATATGTTAAATGCTGTCTTACAATCTGCAGGTTTCAAGGCAATTTTCTATGGATGTCAGTCTTTCAGAGCCGGAAGATCAATAGATCTGTTAAACATGGGATTGTCTTTGGAATCGGTCAAGAAAATAGGGAGATGGAAGTCAAATGCAGTCTACACATATTTGAAATAACACACTATTGATCCAGTATACATTTTATATTTTCAGAGAAGCAACTAGCCACAAAGGATGTGTGGTTTCTGGGTGACCAACTATTGAGAGACATTTTCTGTACATTTCAAGTGATGCAAAACAAGGGGAAAATTACGAAGAACAGTACAGGACCTTACCTCTTTAAATATTACAATGTGATTCCTCTGATGTTGAACTTACCGGGTAATCTTTTGGCGAGAACTGTTAATAATCTCATTGAGGCACTGAACACCACACACAAGATACCTAGATTCCTGATAGTCATGTTGGATGACGAGTTGCTGCGAGAAATGAATTATTTCCCGACAGGCACAAGCAAGATGATCAGTACACTACTGGGGTATGTTATAAAACAAATAGAGAAGTTAATAGAAACCAAAAAGGAAAGCATGGGGGAAGTTAAGGCAGGATCAATTACAATTGGAGAGCCAAAAATCATTTGGGTCAAGATGATGGAAAAGACCAGGCAGTACTGTAAATTCCAGGAACAACATAAAAAATTCAATGCGATCCTGGAAGAATTGTAATCAGCAAGGAAACACACTTACATAATGGACATTGATATAGCATTGAACAAGTCATTGTTTGACAGAAATAATTACCTCACGGCAAATGGCAGAATAAACCTCTGGATGGAAATAGACAGGCAATTGAAGCTATTTGATCATCAAGAATTATCGTTGAAACCTCAACCGGTGGTATCTGCAGCAGCAAGCAAAAAAGAAGACAGGTCAAGATGTAATGAAGTCAAAACAAATCAACTAGAAGAGGGGGAGGTGCTGCCAGATTCGGATATCCATGAAAAACAAGAATCCCAATCCCAAGAGAAATGGTACAAATCCAGTGAAAGATCTTATGCAGCTGGAGACCACCATCTCGCCAACAGATCATCATCATCATCTTATCATGCCAATCACCACTATAAGAGTTACTACACCAAAACCAAGCAACCACACTGGAAATATTAGAAGACTATCCATCAGTCTACTCAGACACAGTGCGGCTCACCTTTAATCCAAAACCGCTGAAGAAATAAGATCACCTTCTTAATTAATTTAATTCCTATTGTAATTGCATCATTTATTTGGTGAACAATTGCCCACACCTCGTTCACCATACTGTTACATGTTAAATTGTTAAAGGTTTTCACCATTGGTTGTTCAAGTTGTCCAATTTACTTAATTCATTGTATCTATTGTTTGAGTATAACTTATCGCCACCTTATATACGCGACATGTAACATATGTTTCTCTTTATGTGACAATTGTAGTGGAGTTTAATCAGCATAAATTCTGCAATTAATGTCCTAATTCTGGGACAATTTGGACATTAGCAGATGTCTCTATCAGTTAGCTAACAGCTCTTCTAGGTCATTAGCAGATGACCAATTAATTGTTGGCCTCAGCTGAGGCATTGCTTGCATTACCATTCATGTATATGTTCGTTGTGTTGAGAAATAAATCAATTCAATTCAGTTAATAGTTGTGTGATGAGTAAAAAATAATTTTAAAAATAATTTTGGGGGTTACTCAGAGTACCTCCCAGCTGGGACTCAGTATACCCCCCTAGCTGGGACCTGAGTACACCCCCAGCTGGGACCTGAGTAGCCCCCTGGCTGGGACATGAGTACCGTCCTCCCCAGCTGGGACCTCAGCACCCTCCCCTCCAGCTGGGACCTGAGTACCCCCCAGCTGAGACCTATGGGCTGACAAACAGCCTGAAAGTATTACCTTCTCCCATCCTTCGGATGTGGGCGGTAATAATGGTACTATTAATACACAATAGGGAAACCACAATCTCCCTTCACATAAGGCCATAAATATAAGCAAGCCATAACCACTGACAACTCACTGCTAAACAGCCCACTATTATGTAATAACCAATAGAACAGCTTCACTGGGGTATTTAACCTACACATGAGCCCTGTATTAGGGTTTCCACCTAAAGCCTTAACAGCTAACACACAACCTAGGTTAAGCAGCAGAGTCCCATAACTGGAGTGACAAATGCACTGCTGCTGCCATTACTTATTTTATTTACTGCTGAGTATGGAGAGAGAAATACTTATTAGTTAAAGGACCGAGCTAATAAAGCAATACTGGTGATTTTGAGAGGATATTACCTGCACCTTAAACCTTGCTCATGGCTAAATCTTACAGGGGTAGATGATGGTTTTCATACTTACAACAAGGTTTTGAAACATTCTGCGAAGCTGAAAAACCAACACTCAAAACATGACCATTTGTAATTGATCGCAAAGGTTGGAGAAACGGTAGGCAGCGACCCAGTCGAATTATCAGCTTCAAATATTTCATTTAATTTACAAATATCAGAAAAGTGCGACTAACTGATGCAAAATACTAATGACAAAGAAGTTCTGCCAGCAGCAACACTCAGTTAAGTGAAAATGAAACTTTGTTAAAACAATTTGGTAACGTGATCTCCTATTTCTCATTAACAATAATATAAATTCCTTTTGTGTTGCGTGTATAAGAAAATATCAAAGGAGAGAAAATATATATAGAACAAATACGGGACGCATTTTACATTAGATTGCATATTTTTGTCTTTTAATGAATGAAATTCTAAAGTAAGCAGAAGGTCAATTCTGCACAGTATGTTTCTCTGAGTGCACAAAAGGTAGGAAATTGCAAAAGTCAAAAAATATGTAGCAAAATCTGATATTGTGGTGTTATTAACATCTAAATACCATATCAATAAAGGTTTCATTATAGCCGTACAAAACTTAATTTAGAACTTCCAATAAAAGCCGATTAACGGCAGCATTATGGCTGCCAAATGAATGGACTGGTAATTGATAGAAAGTAAAGGGACATGTTGCATTTGAGGTCTCTGGTGAAACATCTTCCTCCACCTAAGTGAATTTGCAGCACATTTAAGTCCACTTATTCTAAACTTTTCAAGCTTAGTTTCCCCAAAAGTTTAGGAGTACACGAAAAACAGTTTACACTGACTACTGATTTTGAACTCAATATTGTGGCTAACCCCATTGAGACATTGAGACATAACAGAAATCCATTTTTCAGTGCAATTTACCTGTCCTCCCACACGGATTTCGAAACATTTTTCAGTGCAAGCCTTTCAATATTCTATTAAGTTTAACTTCTGTTGTTCAAGAAGTATTATTTCAGACATTTAATTCACTTGATTCACCAAGATTTAATGTATCATTTTTCAGTATGAAGCATGGTAATAATTACTCGACAACTCACCTTGGTTTGTTCAACAGTATAACTCAGTATCTAATCCAGAATTAGGTTGAGGCAGAGTTCAAAGACAGCATCAATTGCACAGACGATACCTTCCACGGTTCCACAACCACAATGTTATTCTAAACATCCGCAGCTTCAATGGACCTTTCACTGATACCAGATCCACTGTAACCTACAGCCAAATGCAGCTGGTTTTAACTACAGAGAGAAGCTCTTAACAGCTTTACCACAGGGATAGGCTGTCACAATGATAGAATAATCACATGGAACAGTTAGACTAAAGGGAATGTGTGGACTTGTCGATTAATTCCGATGAAAGATAACAACACCGTAAATATGACTCAAATTGTTTTATTTCACAATAAACAATAACAGATTAAATCGATTATTTTTTCAAATACCCCATTATGAAAGAAGGATGCGGAACCTTGGATTTAATGTCAATGTTTCGTGATGAAGTAAAAGTAAAACTAGTTTTTCATTTCTCATGACAACTTATACTTTTCTTGCAGTCGTGGGAACACGGGCTAATAGGAGTCATAATTGAACAATATTAAAATGCATCATGTATCATTCTCCTGAACTGTTCCCTTTTTGCTTTTTAACCTGAGTCAAGGTATACATTGCCCTTTTCTGTTCATGGTTTCTTTTAGCATAGTGCTATTCTTTGTGTTCAAATAGTTTTGTTCGTTGATTGATTAATAGTAAAGGATCTAGCCAAGCACTACTCTGGCCAAAATGGCAGTCTAAATAATTGGAAATCTACACTAGAATGTTCACAGCCTTAATTCAGAGAAGTGCAGCGTCGTTGCATTTCGGTCTATCTGCAGTCCCAGACACAGGAGGCATTACCACATCGGTGGAAAATTCACCCCTGGGTCATGAGGGCCTCACCACATTTATCTCCTCTTTAATAACCAAAACGGATCCGCAATACATGTCCCGGTAATAAAACCTGGGTTCTGCGAATGTTTGTTCTTCACTGTCAGTTATGCCTTTGAAGATATTGACAGTATCTTGATTTGAATGCGGTTGCAGGCCATAGAACCAAGATGTTTTTATCCACGTGGAGATGCTCTGGTATCCAAAGGTTTGATAAATGTCACTTTGATTTTATCAATAACCCAGAGAAATAACCTTTATCGTACTGGGTATTTATTCTGAAGCAACATAAATGTTACTTCTATCAGTAAGCAATAAGCTGATATTGAATACTAGCTGCTGAAGGAACTCTCACTCTTGTTATTTCCTTAAAATTTGGCAATTGAAACCTAGGTCTTATTTAAATCTAAAGTTGAAGACTGGTCACTGTGAGGTACTGTTATTACAAGAAGTCCATCATTTTTTGATAATTTTTGGATTTATGAAATGTTGAGACCAATTTGATAAAGACAATAACATTTTAAAACATTAAATGTTGAAATGTCTCTGACAGAAAATACCCGGGACCTGTGTTTGAAGATATGCACTCATTACCTCCATGAAACATTGAGAAGCCCTTGAACTGTATTAATCCCGTGATATCCTGTTACGGAGCTCTGAATCTAATTAATGACACTAAGATGTCATCTGTTGAGTGTAATGTTTAGATAAGGGAGTTTAATACCTTTTGTTCTTTTTGTACCAGGAGGACACCTATCAAAGAGGTCCGTTGACAGCTCAGCTGTCTTCTGTCATGGCTATGTCATACAAATGCCAGTGAACTAAGAACAGTCAAATCAGCTGCAATATAGTCTTTTTGCGTGTGTTGAAACAAACCAACAGATGTTGTATGAAAAGAAAAGATTATGGTCGACACAATTAGAGGTTCATTTCATTACTCGCAAATATCTTGTCAGATATACACCGAATTAATGTCAAGAAAACAAGTCTAGTTGGTGATCGAGCACCACCGAAAGAATAAGAGAAACAAATGCTTGCTTCTCAACCAGTACATAGCCATTCACAGTGAAATGATTGGTTACTATTGAAATATGTTTTTGAAGGGTATCATAACATAGATAATGGGGTAATGATTTCCAGATAGACGCTGTAGTCGTCCTATGGGTACACGTGTATTCGTTCATTTTTGTTATCCTCTTCCTTCCATCCTATCTACAGGTTAATTTTCCTATAAGCCTCTTACGCCGATCCACTCAATGATACAAACTCAATATGACCAGCAGGATTGATTTCACCTCATATCTAATGGTAACATCATATAAGGTCCTGTAATGGCACAAGTTATAGTTCCTTTATTAGGCAGGAAGCATATTCCTAAAGAGTCTAGGAACAGTTTGCCTGATGATTTCAACTACGGAAGTGTAAATGATATCATGGAGACCAATTACGCAAAAAAAGTAATTGTGATATCATCCAACTAATTATCATCGAGGTAAAATTGCTTGAGAAAACTTGAGAACTTTACAAAAAGTAAAGTAACACGGGGCAATCTAAAACTGATATTGACCTTTACATTCAATTCTGATAGCCTAGCTTTCCTAAATAACACAAATCGGACATTTCTGGAATTTATGTACAAAACTGACAAGAGGGCTTTGAGGTCTCAGCAAAAAATAAAGTTACCTCCAGTGGGAATTGAACTCACAACACGAACCATTCCCAGTTTAGAAGTTCAATGCCTTGTTCACTCTGCCAATCTGCCATGCTTTGTTAGTTTCAGACTGTCAGACCCTTATAAAGTCATGCTCCATTGAATCTAGAAAAGATCCAAGTCCAAAAAGTTCAGTGGAGCATAAAACAAAATTCAGTTAAAGAACTTCTGTCCAACACATGTCTGGGTGGCAGAATGGATAAGGCATTAGACATCTAAACGTCTGAAGGTTGGTGTTGTGGGTTCGATTTCCACTGGATTCAACTTTATTGTTTGCTGATTTTGAAACCCTTTGCCGTCAATTTTGTACAAAAATGCCAGAAATTTCAGATTTGTGTTATTTAGGAAAAACTCAAATGTTGGGAATAGCACAGTAGCTATTTTAGACAGGGACTTCTTATTACGCAGTGCATGAGTTTGAGTGCCTGAAATAGAAGTGGCATTGATGTCTTTTAGTGGCAAAAATAATCAGACACCTTCTCCTGGATAAAATAAAGATACATACGGCATACAAGCCTTTTGCGGAAGCCTTCCAGGAAAATGGATATCAGATTTTGAAATAAATTCTGAAAGTCCTTTGGCCGTAAACTCAAGTCAAGTAGTGCAGTCAGGTTCAAGCTTAATCGATATGAATGTTAACATTAATATGGTCAAGTCAGGGTACCCTAATGGCACCCATTATAAGAGTATTGATCGCGTAGCAGATTGGTGGGGGTCAGGGGACATGCTGCACGGAGTTTTCCAGCGTTAATGTTTTACGACTGCGAACCATGAAACTTTCAGTTACTCAACGAATAACATAAAAATTAAGTTACATTAAATTTTGTCCATACTGCACAAATTGGTTCAAATCTAAAAATGAAACAAATAGTGCAGGAGAAGAGAGAAAGGATTTTATGGTTCTTCATGCATCTTGACAGGCTATAAAACAACATTGCAACAAGACGAAGTAACAACAGGGTAAAGTCAATGTGATTTTCTCCTTATTGAGATTACTTGAGAATTGCATGCCGCAAAGACAAATATTACATTATTCTGTCCCCGGAGTAAGCTCGTTTAAAGCACATTAGACAGGCCATTAGTACTAGCTATTAGACCCAGCATTAGAGTGAACGACAGGCAAGAGACTATCTGCACGCAATTGAATAAAGTAATTGAAAAAGTTGATTGACAACTGTAATCAAACTAAAAGATTACTCCTATCAGATTCCCTCTTTTTAATCTCTTGATTTTTCCCATTGACATTTTCGAGGTATACATAATTACAAAGGGAAATGCGTATTTGAATGGAAAAAGAATCATTGTATTTCAACCACTGAAATGATCTATTTTCTTTTGCTTTGTGGTCAGATAGTTATTTCAAACATAACGAACGGTTCCGTTCCATATTACATTTTCCTTGCTTGAAATATTCCGGCACATGACATTTGTGTGTTGATAAACCGGAGACATGAAGTCAAAGTGGAGAGTCGCGAGTAACTTTAAGTCCTTAGTCTGAACATGATTTGTCCTCAGTTGACAGTCTATCCTCCATGCTAGAAATACCTCCATATGGAAAAGAAAGAAGACTGCAATTTATGTGGACTTACATGGAACAGAGAATGTCCACGTCCATGGCCTTTAAGGATTCACTGGTATCAAGAGACTTGACAACTGTCACTTTGATTTGATCAATTGCATTTTTACAGAGCCCTTAACATGAGAAAGATGTAGACAACATTCATTTCAAAAGAAATAATTTGAAAAACAGGATAACTTGTTTTCCCTGTCAATTATTGATTTAGTGTAATTTCAAATAGATATTAAACTTATATCTCAGAATAACATTCTAGTTTATTACAGAGAATTCCCCATTGTTCACAACGCGAAGTGGGTCATATTTATCAACAAAACGTGGACTGTAGGAACGTAGTCACATCACAAGATAAATTACAGTCTGTCAACGTGACAAGAATGTGTTTTTAATTTTTTCCTCTACAAAAACCAGAATATTAGCATAAAAGAAGTCCTTTCCTTTTAACCATGATGTATGCCCTGACTTGTCTGTATTAACCTTTAAATGAAACAAGTTTCATATCAACTGAATATTATTTCTTAAAGCTGATAATAAGATGTCTGCAATTTTCTTTGAAAAATGCTTCAATTTAAAAATAAAGGAAACGTGAAAGTAATTGAATTTGTCAAAAATAAGTTTTCAATCCCATCGATATGTGTGAATACTGTGTTCAATGTTATCTGTGATGTGGTGGAATCTTAGGATTCTGTGAAGAGAGTCTGCTTTATGTTCTGTCCAAATCGGCCATAAAATATTCCTTCATTCCTGTATGATTCTTTATTGATACTGAAGCAGCGGTAAACAGAGGTAGGCTGTCTGCAGTTACTTAACTTAGAGAAGGATCTTTCATCTGGTGGACCACTGAGACAACCTGTCACAATAGCGAGGACTAATGATATGGAGGCGAGTTTATTACTTCAATGGGTACGGTGAATGTGGAGTATGGGACTGCAACTGTTCAAATACATTCCCTGAACGTATTCTAGTTGATAATAACATTGAATACCTGTTGGCTTTGTGCGTTTAGGCCACTCTGAGAAAGTATCTTTCCCTTCAGATCGAGGTCAATATATCCAGATCGGGACCAGATATATTGAAATAGGTCACTGCAGCTGGTTCTGCTACTCAGCAAAGTTTCTTGGAAAATAAAAGCTGCGACAGCAGTGCAACGCAAATCTATCGGCAATAATCGAATATATAAAAACGCAATAAGCCGAATTTCTCACCTACATGAAAGAGAATAAATCAAATTTAAACTGACAAAGAGGCCTTCAAAAGTTTTTCACAAAAACACAGTACAAACTTTACAAAGCTCACACACTCATATTCAGTCTGTCTAAATTATGATATTATGATATGATATTTACTGCCCCTGTTCGAGGGAAGGTAATGTTTTTAGTTTGTCTGTACACCAGAGGGGTACCCCCTGGTCTCTGGTCCCTAGTCCTTTCCTGGGAGGGTAATCCCAGTCAGTCCTATAGCCAGGGGGTATCACTGGACAGGAGAGGGGTACCTCCCAGAGAGGACAGGGGGTTCTTGAACAGGACAGGGGTATCCCCTGGTCAACAGGCTACACTGCGGACAGTACACCTCTTGCTGTGATGCAGGAGGACTTTCTTGTTTATTATAAAAAGGCCAAACTTATGCCTAAATAATGATCTATTACAAACACATAGAAATTAATTACAAAATCCAACAGTTAAATTGAGGCCTAGTTGCCTTCACAAGACTTTCAATCTTCACTTTTCATCACATCCCAATAAGATGCAGAGCACACCTATTAAGGAGACCTTGATAGAACCAGAAACACCATTTACTCTTTGTTTATTGCTGGCTCGTTAGAGTCAGCTTATTGATTACTATGAACTCCCCGGAGGATATGGGGACAGGATGGAGGGGAGCATTTGGCAGTTTTATGGTAATGAGACCTAATTTAAGCTTCAGTCATTGGTGGGAATTTGTTTACACGAGAATCTTGTCAGACATGATTTTACGTCACGAGACAGCACTTGGACTACGTACATGACGTCATTTTTTATTCTTTTTATTATTAAGTAAAAGTAACAATTTCTCGTCTGCAGAAGATCTTTTCAGTTTGGCTGATATTTAGCCACCAGTAAGGTCAGGCAGATAGTGACTCAAGTGGCCCAAGGGTACTTGGAAATCACTCACTGTGAGTTTAATGGAGGCAACTTGGTCATATCACCTACCATAAAAGATGGTAAGACAGGTAATATGCCAAAATAAATTTAGAAACAAAGCACAAATGCACAGATCTAAATAAAAGAAAAGTATACACTAAGGTAGTTCAGAAGAACTCAGAATGAATGGCAGAGTTTCTCGAAAAGTACTTTGTGGCTCTTACTGAACATCAAAAATGTTGTTGTTAATGTTGGTAATGACATGGTTATACGTCATCAATAATTATTTTTTCAATCTAAAATGTCTAAAAATTACCCAAATTCACATTTATCTTAAAATCAGAAATGAATTAGTCGTGTTGATCTTTAAAACTGTTATGTTAAGTTATGTTTCTGCTCTCGTGTAAAATAATGTAATCTTTAAATGTCATAAAATAAAATGGAAGGCTAATAGACGGCTTATTTTTGACATGAGAATTATGGGATGTTGTGAGATATGTTGCATGCTGCTCTAAAAAAAGGATCCGGACTGAAACCTGTAATCAATCTGAGAAGATTACAGATCACAGGTTCCAGTTTCTTTAATAACCAAGCATTCCACTAAACAAATGACGGGCGGCTTCTTCACGATCGTAAATTACCTACCGGCAATGCCAATGCCACGACATGAGACAACATTACATGATCATAAAAAACCAGCCGTCGGTGAAAAAAAAACACATGGAAAAAGGTTTTAGTGTCTCTATAGGGTACTCACTTTTGAAAGACCCAAAGTAGTTTCTTGCATTGCTGGATTGTGCACGGGTTATATTCAAATGGAAGTAATGACATTTGTCTGACTCAAGCTGATGAATTCATGCCCATCAGCTGAAAACAGTTAAAATGTGTAATTTTTGTTCTGTCTGGGATTTTAAATACTTATTAATAATGTCAAAGATATATGCTAGTTTCAGGTTAAATATTACTTCTAAATGTGAGATATTGTAGATGTTCAAGTTAATATGTAATAGTAGTCAAATAAAGTTGGTGCTTTGTATGCTGGCATAAGCTGTTGTCTCTATGACTCCATTAAAAGAGATTATCTAAGAAATGGGTGGCCACATATTTCAATAAGTCATTAACTTGTGCTAGGCACAAAGTACAATTATTTGTTTCAGTATATTTACATATTTACTTGAACATCTGAAATATCTCACATTTAAAAGTGATATTATATGACACAAGAACAAGCATACATTTTTGGTGTAATCAATATTATAATATGGCAAGTGTCAGAAAGAACAAATGTTACATTTTTCAACTATTTTGAACTAATGGATATGCAATCATCACCTTGTGCTGGATATAAAATATTTATTTCTTGACAATTTTAAATATTAGATCCAAGGCTCTACTGTGAAAAAAATCAAAAACAAATAACAGAAATTTTAAGATGTGTACATATGTGTGGTTTCTTTCAGCAGAAAAGTATGTGTTGAAGATAAAATAATGAGTTGTCATTTTAATTCTCTTTCACTGATGGAAATTTCTTTGTAACTCTCAATTGATTAACCAACAGATGGGAAACAGTCAAGGGACACTTCTCATGCAATTTTTCTTTCCACAGATATCATGTCTTTAGGCTATGAGATGCTTGCTTATTAAAGTAATGGAATATTTATATTGATAGTCTATGGTGTTAATATTGGTCAAATTGAAAATGCAGTGAAGTAGAAAGGCGAATTACTTTGTTGGTTTAATATATTTCCAGTTGAGCAAATATCTGCTGTAATAATGCCACAATCAATCATATTGAAAACACATCAATCACAATGAAACGACGTGTTGCTCAGTAAATTGTGCAAAATTGAATTTCGTGTTCATTATTCTACATTGTTAAAGATTAGTTTTAAATAAAGCGGGAGGTTTATTGACAAAATAAAACAGTGATTATTGAAGAAGAATGTTGAAAGGGTTTACTCGTATGACCTAATGGGTTCAATAAATTACAAAATGATGCTCCCTTAGAATTATGTATTTATTAAATACATTTCAGTATATGATTCCATATTCAAATACTTACTTCAATGTTTTCAGCCTTCAGATTTCTCAAGGGAAGATACCTAAATAGTTTTACTCTCAGGAAGCAATTTTAAGCTCGTAATTGGCACGTATTCACATCTATTATGGATGTTGTGGTAATAAGCATTAAATTAATAACTTCCAAGGGAATTATCTGCATGTAATTTCAATGAAACCTTTCTCTATTAGTTCATGTTCGTCGAGTTAAAAATAAAATCAGATGAACTGCTAGATCTACTTATTCCAATGTAAATTCAATGCATTTACTTCTATTTAGACTGTAGTCACTTCCAAATTTACAAATAGATCCATTTGAACATAATTTCATCATTTCAGTTGTGGTAGATCTAAGTCTATTTGAGTAGAATACGTCAATGGAATCCATGCGTATCAGTGTACACTACTTCTACTTGCAGTATCGGTGGAACACTATAAAAGTGTTGCCTATTACATCTAAAGTGGTGTTGTATTTACATGCAGTATTTAAATTGTTGGTGATTTCGACAATTTTTACATGAAAAAGGTTATGGGTGCGATTTTGTTACAGGGCATTTTATGATTGCTTATTACTGCTGTCTGTGGTGCCACGATCATACTTATCATAAATTACACTCATTACATGTCTGTAAATTTTACAGTGGGATCCAAAATAAACCTCATTTACTGATCTTTTTGAAATCTTCACATGATACTATTTGCATATTTACAATAAACTGTTGAAAGTGAACTGTATTTGTGTTGTAATTATTTCTCTGCCCCCTACAGATTCTCACAGACAGACTGCCTGTATACATCAGAAACTCATCTGGGTGCAGTTGCCGTTAGTTAGGTTTTCACAATAAGATCAAATTTCACATTTTAAGACAGAATTTACATCAGACATGCTTTAATGATTTTTCAAATG
>JBCAUG010230488.1:0-18795 GCA_038406175.1 Haplosyllis leylae | reverse complement strand
GCAGCTGAAACCTTGAACTATCAACAACTGCACACAAATATCAGTACATGTGAGCTTTATTTGGCTAATATAACAATCAGACGCAGCTCTATGCACATACCTAGAATTATTTGTTTCTTTGTGTAACAGGCTTCCTGCTGCCTGCTGATTCCACAGGTGTGGGGAAAGGAGAGAGTCACGTGACACTTCCGGTCTGGGCGTTTCTCCTGATGTCAGTTCTCGTTCTTATAATAATCATTTGCGTCGTAGTGGTCTGCTGCTGCTTCAAGAAGAAAAAGCCAAGTAATACAGCAACATGGTTCCCTTATATATTGTCCTTTGATCTTAAAAATTCTAAACTAAGTGTTTCACGGAAGACCATCAGCCACATTTTAGATCAAACTTTTGAGTTAATCTTTAATTTACTTTCCATCCACTTCTCTTCGTTGGAAATGGATATCTGCATTTTTAAAATCCAGTTACCAGACAGCGAACGCTTAATAAAGTTAAACAAAAAGTAAAGAAAAGATTATTGGTCACATTAGTTTTTTTCACACCCAGACCCCTTCCTAATTTTACCCTAATTTTCATGGTTGAAGAAATGATGTTGATTTCAAGCTGACAAGTAAACTTAAAAAAGAAATAAAAAAACTCATGCCGCAGTTCAATAGTGTATCGTTTATAGACTAACCTTTCTTAGTCGTATCCATCAGGAGACAGACAGGTGATTTCCATCAACATGGATTCTCAGAGAGTGAGAGGGGTGGGTGGACCTCCTGTAGGCGACCGTGGATCCAGTGCTATACACACGGTCGCTGAACGAGTTCCCAGCGTCCCTGCGCACGACGGAAATGACGACGACACTTGCTTCACAATTCCGCGGAACATGAACAGATTCGACCAAGTTAGGAACGGAACATCGGTCTCTTCAAATGCAGGTAACTTGGACGTGTATAACAAACTGACGAGTCGCCGTCTCGAGTTTAGAGTGACGCCTAGAGTTTATTGTCTATCAAATGCCCATGGAATCATGCCCAAAACTGTACACAAATCTCTGCCAACGTAGCGTCATAATATGCCACGTCATATTACGTCATTTGATAGACCTGGTTGCCAAGACGTTGGCTGCTTTATTAAATATTTAATCATTTCAGATCATCATGCGTGTCAAACTGGCCAGTTGTGGTTTCCAAGAAAACGTGATTCTGGCTCAAAAGTTCTTTGTTCTGTACAAACTTTGCGAGGAACAGTTATCAAAGCAGGTAAGTCACGAAATTATGTTTAGATTGCCTTTTGCTGATGTTTGCTCTTCCATTTCACTCCTATATTTGTGTCAATAATCCCAGGTTCACTACGATTTCGGTTTGCGTAATATTCTTTCCGTTCTTCGTACACTGGGAGCAAACAAACGAGCTCGACCGGAAGATTCGGAAAGTACCATTGTAATGAGGGTTCTCAGAGACATGAATGTTTCAAAATTGGTAAGTGGTAGTAATAGATAGATTGTAGATAATGCATTTAGCATGGATAACAGCCTATGAAAATGTATCTTCGTAGGAACCCATTAGATGTTTTCTTACAGGTTGATGAAGATGAGCCACTTTTCCTGAGTTTGATTTCTGACTTGTTCCCTGGCATACAACTGGACAATGCCACTTATGAAGACCTGCAAGTGGCCATCCAGCATCAAGTTGACGAAGCCAAGATGGTCAATCATCCATCCTGGAATCTTAAAATTGTTCAAGTTAGTGTTTCAATAACTATTTCAAATAGTTTCTTTTCTAAAGATTATTTCACCATTTGGAAACCCCAAATGTTGTTTTACTCAAAGGTAACAAATATCAGACTTTCAAATAAACAACATCATCTCAACGTAAATTCTTATGAAATACGGAAACTTGTCAATTTACTGATATTTTACTTGTTCATTGTAGCTTTTTGAAACGCAGCGTGTACGTCACGGACTCATGACTTTGGGTCCTTCGGGAGCAGGTAAAACAGTCTGTATCAACATCCTGATGAAAGCGATGACTGACTGTGGTGCTCCCCACAGGTAATATAGCATTCCCTATTGTTCTTCAACTTTGACAGCTGTCTATTTGTAGATAAATTTACAGTAAAGATTAATTTTCTGTATTCCGCAGGGAAATGCGAATGAATCCAAAGGCCATTACCGCACCACAAATGTTTGGAAGGTTGGATGTGGCCACAAATGACTGGACAGACGGAATTTTTTCCACACTTTGGAGGAGATCTCTCAAAATAAAAAAGGGTAACTGTTCCTTTCTAATTACACTGTATTTTGTGTCAGTTAACTCATTTGCCAAATATTTATGTTTTGACCTCTGCAATAAATTGAACCTGACGGATTTTTATGAAGTCACCATTTTGTTTTGCTCTCTGAATTGCAACCAGAAAATGTGTGGATCTCGTGTTATAATTTGATGGTGATATACTTCTCAGGTGAACATGTGTGGATCATTCTGGATGGTCCCGTTGACGCAGTGTGGATTGAGAACCTGAATTCCGTACTAGATGACAACAAGACCCTCACATTAGCCAACGGTGATCGTATCCCAATGGCCCCGAATTGTAAAATCCTGTTTGAGGTGCACAATATTGACAACGCCTCCCCAGCTACTGTGTCAAGAAATGGTATGATCTTTATGAGTGCTTCAGCTTTGGATTGGAGGCCCATTCTCCAGGTATGATTCAGACATCATAAACACAGCAACTCCGTTGATTTTAAATTTTCTCTGGAATACGGACTTCTTAGCGATGAACATATCAGTTTTATAAAGAAACTGTATCAGCTCTTTCTGTGAATAATGTAAGATCATTATCACATTTCTAACTTCAATGACAGGGCTGGTTGAACCGCAGATCTCCAATGGAAGCAGAAATTTTGCTCGGAATCTTTGATAAAGTGTTTGAAGATCTTTTTAACTACGCCATCCAGAGCCTATTTGCTAAGATGGAAGTGTTGCAGAGCATGCAAATAATGCAGGTTGGTCGATGTTAAAATTGAGAAGGCCTAATGTTAACATCGCTGTTGCTCAGTGTATCTAAGGAGATTGAAATCTAACCGGTTACAATTGGGTACAGAATGGAAAAACACACTTTATTTTGGCTTAAGCTTGCCAACCTAGCTATTCTTGATTATCATTATTGGGCGATTAAATCATTTCAGGCGTGCAATTTACTACAAGGTTTGATACCATCAAAGGAAGATAAAAGTACATTACCAGCAATCCATCTGGAGAGGCTTGTCATCTTTTCTTTGATGTGGAGTATAGGTAGGTACCTGTTTAATAACGAAAGCTTACTTAGAACAATTTGTTTCCATTTCCCTGCAAGAAAATACACTTGATCTTAGATCCATTATGGTTTCATGTCAAAAACAGTTTCTGAAGTGTTCTTCATTCTTTTGAATAGGCGCTTTAATGGAACTTGATGACAGAGCAAAGATAGAGACCTTTTTACAATCTCATGAATCGGGGTTAGACCTGCCGCCAGTGCAGGAAGGAGAAACCATCTTCGAATATGTTGTAGACAGCAATGGTAAGTTGAAGTATATCTTCAATAGAAATGCATTATAAAATATCAGCACTTTCGTTTGTGTACAATTAGACTTTGTCTCCTTGGAAATAGGCAACTGGGAACATTGGTTACAGAGAGTGGAAGAATACATCTACCCATCGGATTCTGTGCCGGAATTCTCTAGCATTTTAGTTCCGAATGTGGACAATGTTCGATCCAACTTCCTCATCGACACAATAGCAAAACAACACAAGGTAAAATTGGTCATCTCTGGGGCGTTTTGTGGGATTTTCAGTGATAAATCCTCTGATTTGGAGTCCTATTTTGCAAATGAAACAAACCACAAAAATCTATTGAAAATAGTTTATGTCAATACCAACTGCCTTTTGAAGTGAGAATACTTAGGATACAGTTCGACAGAAAATGAACTCGAGGCTCAATTAAAATTGATTTTCGCAGGGTGTTTTGCTGATTGGAGAACAGGGAACTGCCAAAACAGTGATGATCAAAGGATACATGGCACGCTATGACCCAGACGCCCATCTGAGTAAAAGTTTCAATTTCTCGTCTGCCACAACTCCAATGATGTTTCAGGTGAAACAATTTTCTACATATAAAATTCATGGTCTGTTAGTGTTAATTTGGTTTAAACCTCTTAGAGGACTTATACATTTCAAAGGATTCGTCTGTCAAGAGTAACAAAGACTCAAAGACGGACAATTTAGATAACGGGAATATTAATTGCCGCTGCATACTTTTGGAGCTTGTTTGGAGTTTTATTTGTGGAATCATTTATCTGCTTAGAGAACCGTTGAAAGTTTCGTTGACAAGCGAATGGGCAGTACGTACGGTCCTCCTGGAGGTAGACGAATGACTTGTTTCATCGATGATGTGAACATGCCGATTATAAATGAGTGGGGAGATCAGGTAATGTGTTTTACACCTAATACGTACAAAATCCGCATTAAATAAAAGTCACAGTTATTCAGTTCATCTTAATGTCAATTTTAATCACTAGGTGACCAATGAAATAACCCGACAAATGATGGAAATGAGTGGCATGTACAATCTGGAGAAACCAGGAGATTTCACAACCATTGTTGACATACAGTTCATTGCTGCCATGATACAGCCTGGCGGTGGACGAAACGACATACCAGAGAGACTCAAGAGACAGTTCTCCATTTTCAATTGTGCTCTTCCGTCTAATAATTCCATCGACAAAATCTTTGGTATGATACCTTTGCAGAGAAGACAGTTATCGTTTAACCCATACTGACTTTGTCATTTTACCTCAGGAAGAATAAGACAATTACTTTACCACGTTGGAAACCCATGACGTGATATAATATTCAGGGTGAACATCACAAATTCATTTTAGGCATCATTGGTGAGGGGTACTTCTGTCTAAGTCGCTTCAGTGAGGACATCGTTGAACTGGTGAAATTACTTGTCCCAGCCACTAGAATCTTGTGGCAGCAAACAAAGGTATTTGCAGTTTTGGAAGGAAACTAATTGATTGTAAAATGTCAAAGTAAAGTCAAAATGCCAGCATCTCTTCAGTATAAATTCATTTGTATAACTGGGATACATATTTGTAGATCAAAATGTTGCCAACTCCGGCCAAATTTCACTACATCTTCAACTTGAGAGATTTATCCAGAATTTGGGAAGGCATGCTTCATATTGCCGGAGATGAATGTTCAACTCATGAAACGTTGTTAGCATTGTGGAAGCATGAATGTACCCGAGTAATCGCAGACAGGTTAGTGTGAAAGGAATTGCTTACAATGCGTTATAACCATTCCGTTCAGCTGCATTATATCGAACGACATTCACCGTGCTGTGCCATTCATGTTCAGTGGCGACAATAATCAGGATTTTTTTCAATTTCTCCTTCGCTTGTGACCTGTGTTCGTGCGCATCGATGTTTCCGAAATTCCGTCAGAAGAAAGGAAATATTCAAATTTGTAAATGATTCAAGTCAAAAGTTTACATTGTCTTTGATAGATTCACCAACGAAGAGGACAAGGAATGGTTTGTAGCCGCCATCTCAAGAGTAGTAAAACAGAATGTGGGAGAGGAATATTTCCCGAAACTGGCAAAGGAACCGTATTTCGTGGATTTCCTGCGAGATGCACCCGAACCAACTGGAGAGGAAGATGAAGATGCCGACTTTGATGCTCCGAAAATTTACGAAGAAGTACGTTTTGGTTTCATGGGATTAACGAAGTGTCAGTGTCAAAAATGGTTCATTTTGCCATGATTTCAAACTGATATTGTAACACCTGTTTCAAAAATTTAAGATCCCAACGTATGACGAGCTGAAGGAGCGTCTAGCTATGTTCATGTCAATGTACAATGAAGCAGTCAGAGGGGCTCTCATGGATCTGGTGTTCTTCAAAGATGCTATGGTTCACTTAATGAAGGTATGAACGAGTTGGTTAAAGTTCTTCATTCATAAACTCCAGCTATATCACGAGGTCAGACATCAAATGTGAGGGCAGGAAAAAACAACAGAATAACTATATGATGAATATTTGTAAATTATATATTTGGAATTCTTGAACTATTTTTCAGATCTCGCGAATCATTAGAACACCACGAGGAAACGCGTTGCTTGTAGGAGTTGGTGGCTCAGGGAAGCAATCTCTGACGCGATTAGCCTCTTTCATAGCAGGATATAAAATATTCCAGATCACCTTGACGAGGTACAATATGATTTGGGCCCAACCTGAATATAATTACTAAAGAAATTAAAATAACCACTGTAATTGCCGAGATAGTTAAAAACGAATCTGACATAGTAAAAACACTGATATCGTATTTTTGTATCTTTTAAGATCATACAATATATCAAACTTAATGGACGACCTCAAGTATTTGTACCGAGTTGCTGGTGGTGAAGGCAATGGTATAACTTTCCTCTTCACCGATAACGAGATCAAAGATGAAGCCTTCCTTGAGTATCTTAATAATGTACTCAGTTCAGGAGAGGTATGTCTTTACTATGGTAAACTGATTGTGATTAGTCTCAAAAGTTAATTGTAAGACAACATTTCTTTTTTCAAACTAATTATCAGTTGCTCCTTGTATGAAGAGCACCATGAATCACTGTTTACAAAATTGTACATTTTTATCCAGGTTTCGAACTTGTTCGCAAGAGATGAACTTGATGAAATCACACAGGAACTGATACCAGTCATGAAGAAGGAGCTGCCAAGAGTGCCACCAACTCCCGAGAATCTGTATGATTACTTCATCAGCAGGGCTAGAAATAATTTGCATGTTGTCTTGTGCTTTTCTCCGGTTAGTCCAGTTATATATTTTTATGTCAATGATTGGACACATTGTGGGGAAAATGCACATCATTTTATGTGAATGAAATTGAAATTAACTCAGTGAACCCTTTTGCTTCCCTTAGTCAAAGCATCCAATTCTTGAAGACTTCAGAAAGTCATTTTATCAAGTGAGTAAAATGCCACGTGTTTCATTTTTTCCAATGTAGGTAGGAGAGAAATTCAGGAATCGTTCTCTAAAGTTCCCGGGACTTATTTCTGGATGTACGATGGATTGGTTCAGCAGATGGCCTCGTGATGCCCTAATTGCTGTTTCCCAGCACTTCCTGTCAACATTTAACATTGTGTGTACCACAAAAACCAAGGAACAACTGGTACAGATGATGGGCTCTGTGCACGATACCGTTGCGCAGTTGTGTGTTGACTACTTTGACAGGTAGGTGTGAAATTAGCAAGAAAGTCATGTGTCTTTTTGGCACAGTTTCCTTTTCTTCGTACGACCTAAGGACAACATATTTCGTACTAATGTTGAAGCAAGACAACTTTATGTGACAATCTCACAAAATTTCAAATCTCGCATAAACACGGAAAAGATGCAAAATTGCCCTTCTATAGTCCTGAAACTTTCTTTTTCTCTGTTGCATAACTGTTTCACAGAACGGCTGTATGTTCTCAGCAATTTCTTATCCTATGATTCCTCTTGTCATTAAGATTTCGACGACAGACACACGTTACCCCAAAGTCCTACCTGTCCTTCATAGACGGATACAAAGCTATTTACGCCGAAAAGCACAGTCTTATTGGTGAACTTGCAGAGAGAATGAATACTGGTAATTGCTATCGTAAAGATGTCTGTTATTTTCTTTAAAATGCTCAATTTTGCCGGCTTTATTTGCTTTAAATTTATCAATGGCGTTTTGGTTCTAGAACCACTATCTTCCGACATTCGTAGGTTTGGAGAAACTGATTGAAGCTTCTGTGTCAGTAGACATGCTGTCTAAAGAACTTGTCGTGAAGGAAAAGGACTTACAGGTGGCTAACAAGAAGGCTGATCAAGTACGTAACATTCGTCATTGTTTACAGAAGTCTTTGTAATTGTAATTAATCTGGAATGTCGGTACTGTACATTTTAGTCGGAAAGTTAGTTCAAGACTTTTGTAAATTTACTGGATGTAATCAGTAGCAAAATCATCTTTTTGTTGTAGGTATTGGCCGAGGTTACACAAAGTGCACAAGCGGCAGAGAAAGTGAAAGCCTCTGTGCAAAAGGTGAAAGACAAAGCCCAAGCCATCGTAGACGAGATCAACGTGGAGAAGGGTATAGCAGAGGTGAAACTAGAAGCCGCAAGACCAGCTTTGGAAGAAGCTGAAGCGGCTTTACAGGTTTGTTAATTTTGAAAACTATTTTGACAATGAATTTGTGCTTCAAATGACCCGTGCATATTGATGCACACATACATTTTTGCTCGGAGTGTATTCCTTCAGTTTCGTGTGGCTATTCACACCTAAACTTTATGATATAATGTAAACAACAGCACAATCATAAAGTCAAAACTTGAAATTATTTCAGACTATCAAAGCTGCGCACATTTCGACTGTGAGAAAGTTGGCAAAACCACCCCACTTGATTATGCGTATCATGGATTGCGTGCTTATCCTATTCCAAAAAGGACTGGATCGGACACAACAGGATCCTGAACGGCCTTGCCCAAAACCAAGCTGGGGTGAATCTCTCAAGGTACAATAAAACAGTTAACGTACTGTTATAAGAGAGATTTTTCAGACTATTTGCTCATGGTTTGTATGCTTGAATGTTTTTTCTAATGCAAATACGTATTTTCCATCCAAATTAGTTGATGTCTAGCGGTGGATTTCTGCAAAATTTGATGACCTTCCCGAAGGACACGATTACTGCGGAGACTGTGGAATTACTGGAACCTTACTTAAGCATGGAGGATTTCAGCTTAGAGAGCGCGAAGAAAGTTTGTGGAGATGTCGCAGGACTTTGTTCGTGGTCACAGGCCATGGCATACTTTTACGGAATCAACAGAGAAGTTTTGCCACTCAAGGTTTGCTTGTCCCATTATTGGGTATTAAATGATGAACAACGCAATGAATTTAAGAGGCCAAAGTTGTGCTAATCGAATTGAAGACAAAAAAGTGAAGCTACGTTTATTTTTTCTGCTCATACACTCATAACTTATTACAGGCTAATCTAGCTGTACAAGAAAACCGCCTTACAGCTGCCACAAACGAGCTGAATACCGCTCAAGCTCAACTAGATGAGAAGCAAAGGGAGTTGGATAAAGTTCAAGCTGTTTACGATGCAGCAATGACTGAGAAACAAGTATATCAACAGTTTTTCCTTCGTAGTAAAGATCAAGGATTTATCTGGAATGGTTGAAATGCACCTCATTTTCACAAGTCACACCAAATAAATCTGGAAATACAACGTCATAGTGACGTTGTTTATCACGTCGGTTGTTTCATGAGACATATTGCTAAGACCTTGCCATTTGCACATTTTGCTACAAATCCATCATCGGTTACTGCCGTTTCAAAACAAGTGATCACAATTCTTTAAAACATCCTGTTCCTCTTTCAAAACAAAGCTCAATTAACGCTGCATTTCTATGCAACTTCAGACACTGCTCGATGATGCAGAGAGCTGTCGACGTAAGATGAGTGCAGCCACTGCATTGATCGGAGGTCTTGGCGGGGAAAAAGTCAGATGGACTCAGCAGAGTAAAGAGTTTAAATCTCAGATCGAAAGGTGAGATGGCAAGAAGTTTCATTGATAACTATTTTAATTACAGACCTAAATGGCCAGTTGCTTTTCATTTTCTTATTATTCCTGTGATAGGTTGGTGGGTGACGTGCTTCTGCTCACAGGCTTTTTGTCCTATTCGGGACCATTCAATCAAGAATTCCGAACAACACAGCAGAAGGTTTGGTGCAAAGAGCTCATGTCTCGAAGTATTCCATTTACCGCAGAACTGAACCTCACGGCTATGCTCGTCGATAATGCAACTGTCAGTGTGCCTATTGCCTCTATTATGTGTTACTTCTTGTTTGATGTTTTTGTTTCCTTGTATTTTTGCTATTCAATAGCCAATACATTGTGACAACCGCTTGTACCTTGTATAGCGATGTATAAATATTGCCGTTCTGTGACAAACAGATTATGCAGGACATGTCTAAAAATACTTTACTTGTTGGAGATTCCTGTCTTTTCATCTACAATGCAAAAATAAATCCAGGAAGGATAATTTATGTACAGCAGTTTTCCTTTTCAGACTGTCAATAGAGCTTCGTATACTTTGTTGTTCACAAATATTTCAATCTTTTCACAGATTGGTGAATGGAGTTTGCAAGGCCTACCAAACGATGAGTTGTCCATTCAGAACGGTATCATTGTGACCAAAGCCAGCCGCTACCCCTTGCTTGTTGATCCTCAGGGTCAAGGAAAATCATGGATCAAAAATAGAGAGAAAGAAAATAGTCTTCAGGAACGTTATTTTCCTACTTGTTTCATTATTTTCTATTTGCTGTTTGATAACATAAATTCATCTTCACATAAATTCTGTAAAGAAGTATCACGACAGCAATCATTTGGTTCTATTTCCTACAGGCGACAACACTCAACCACAAATATTTTAGAACACATCTTGAGGACGCGTTGTCACTTGGACGTCCATTACTCTTGGAAGATGTTGAGGAAGAACTTGATC
Source organism: Haplosyllis leylae (assembly GCA_038406175.1). Lineage (NCBI taxonomy): Eukaryota > Metazoa > Annelida > Polychaeta > Phyllodocida > Syllidae > Haplosyllis > Haplosyllis leylae. Next base: position 8,247 of record JBCAUG010230488.1, on the reverse strand, counting down.
CCGCTCTTGATAATGTACTTGAGAAAAACTTCATAAAGTCTGGTAGTACATACAAGGTATGATGTAATTGAAACAAATACAGAAAATTTGAAATATACACAACTAGTTTCTCTCCGACATTGACTTCAGATAAAGAAAGGCGCACGAATTATTGCCGAGACCGATGGTGCAAAGAAAATCATTGTTTCATTTAGGTTAAAGTGGGAGACAAGGAATGTGACGTCATGCAGGGATTTTACTTGTACATTACTACCAAACTTCCCAATCCATCGTACACGCCAGAAGTTAGCGCCAAAACCTCAATCATCGACTTTACTGTCACCATGAAGGGTTTGGAAGACCAGCTGTTGGGACGTGTAATTTTAACAGAAAAACAGGAACTGGAAGCTGAAAGGGTCAAACTCGTGGAGGATGTGACAGCGAACAAGCGTAAGATGCAAGAGCTAGAGGATAACCTGTTGTACAAATTGACCAGTACGCAGGTAGGTGAAATTTCAGAAAAGGAAATGGCAACATGAATGAGTTAGAATTTAGAATCCATTTCCACTCACGGGGAAGGCAACATTGTACATGTTATGCATTGATGAACTCCATTGCATTTGCATTGAATTTGGTCACAATGATTAGCAGAGGACTTCCTTGTTGACACTTTTTGGACGGAAACTTGAAATCTTTTCATTTCGGTGTCTGACGTATTTCCCAAATCCATATTGAATCCAAAATGAGTTGAAGAGTGTCCTGTCCTCAAATAATTTTTGTAATCTAGGGAACCAAATTGATCATTTGTAGGGAGCAAACGTTTAATAATTTGTACTGAAAAAATTGTGAGTTATCCATACCCTTATTTGTATTTAGGGATCTCTTGTTGATGACCCTACGGTCATTGAAGTATTGAACGTCACCAAACAAACGGCCAGTGAGGTCAGTGAGAAACTTGCCGTAGCTGCTGACACTGAAATCAAAATAAACGATGCCCGTGAGGAATTCAGACCCGTTGCTAACAGAGGAAGCATTCTGTACTTCTTAATTTGTGAGATGAGTATGGTTTGCTGTGTGTACCAGACGTCGCTTGGTCAATTTCTGGGAGTTTTCGATAAATCCATGGAAAAGTAATTATGCAACGATATTTCACAGAATTGTTCAGTGACACTCTTTTGTAAATTTGAAATTAAATGATCTTAAATGAAATATTTTCAGAGCAAACTGGAATGTTCTAGTGCGCTTTCCTAGTTTTCATGTATTAGCTACATGAACTTCATTGTGAGATCTGATTTTTTTCCAGGTCAGATAAGTCACCCATCAACAGCAAACGAATTGCAAACATCATCGAATACTTGACGTTCGAAGCGTTTCGCTACACATGTCGTGGTCTGTATGAGAACCACAAGTTCCTCTTCACACTGCAGCTTGCATTGAAAATCAGTCTCAACAAAGGTACCATCAGGCACGATGAGTTCCAAGTGCTCATAAAAGGTATTGTTTATTATGTATGATAATTTAGGCCTGAGCATAGGTTTGAACATAAAATTTTAATTTTTGCCATATTACAGTGTGATATTCTAACATTTATCAACAAGGATTATTAATCAACTTTTGGAGATGAAAATGCAGACAGTGATAATGTGATTTAAGTAAAAAGATCTTCATTCTAACCCACAGGTGGGGCTGCTCTCGATCTAAATGCTGTCCAGCCCAAGCCAAACAACTGCAAATGGATCATTGACATGACCTGGCTAAACTTGGTCGAGCTTAGTAAATTGTCACAGTTCTATGACATTCTGAACCAGGTGAGCCACTTATTTCGTTCTAATTTGACTAAAGTAAGAATGTTGCAAGTTTATGTACCAAACTAACCGCATATTTTGACATGTCCATTTAGGTGCCACGCAACGAGAAGGTTTGGAAACAGTGGTTTGACAAAGACGCACCTGAGGAGGAACAGATCCCTGATGGGTACAGCTCATCACTGGATACGTTCAGAAAACTTCTTCTTATCAGGTAACTGCTATAAAATTCATGATACCAAGAACTTCTTGGAATGGTGACAACTGATAAGATCTTTGGTAAGAAAAACTCTTATCATCTTTTAGGTCCTGGTGTCCAGACAGAACAATTGCTCAAGCCAGAAAGTTCATCGCTGATTCAATGGGAGAACGTTACGCTGAACCTGTGCTGCTGGACCTTGAAGCAACTTGGGGAGAAAGCGACCCACGTACTCCTCTCATCTGCTTCTTGAGTATGGGATCTGACCCAACAAACCAAATTGATGGACTCGCAAGAAAGCGCGGCATAGGTAAAAACAACTGCCTAGTTAAATATTTGTATCTGTAATTTATTCTCAAATCTTATTCCACACGTTGCCCAATATCTTTGAAGAATGCCGAGCTATATCCATGGGCCAGGGACAAGAGGTACATGCTCGTAGATTGGTGTCTCACTTCATGGCAAATGGTGGATGGGCACTGTTGCAGAATTGTCACTTGGGTAAGTGTACATTTTATGTTCATCTTTTATAACACCGAGCTTCATACTTATTATAAAAACATTAAAATTTTGGGCGCCCAGTGGCCTTTACAACATTTGTAATTTTCATATGCTTAAAGGATTGAACTTCATGGATGAATTGCTGGAGACCATCACTGAAGCCGAAACAATCAATCCTAAATTCCGAGTATGGATCACCACAGAAGCTCATCCTCAGTTCCCTATATCAGTGCTACAGGTGGAGTAAATTTCAAGGAAACAATGATCAATTTGTTTTCTTAGACTTCATTTCGTCCTTGTATTTTATTGGTTTACAAATTTTCTCAACTTCGATTTCATTACACATTTTGTTCTTGCTCTCGAGGATACTGCATATCTATTTGACAGGCTTCCATCAAGTTTACGAATGAACCGCCACAAGGAATTAAGGCTGGTATCAAACGTACCTACGCTGGGATTACTCAAGACTTCCTGGACATCTCCAACATGTTCCAGTGGAAACCCATGCTCTACGGGGTATCCTTCCTACACACTGTGGTGCAGGTATACATTTTGGTCATTTACTGAATTAAGAAATGTTGTTTATCTCTGGATTGTAGTTCAAACATACTAAATGTGTGCACACAGGAAAGAAGAAAATTTGGTCCACTTGGATGGAACATTCCCTACGAGTTTAACTCTGCCGATTGGACTGCTAGTGTTCAGTTCTGCCAGAATCATCTGGATGACATGGATATCAAGAAGGTACCCATCAATTCAAAATATTCATCTTCCTAAGGCTACAGTGGAATCTGTCATACATGCTCACTGTCAATATATTTTCACTGAAATTATTTTTATTTCAATACGACAATTATAGGGTGTATCATGGAACACTGTGAGATACATGCTTGGCGAGGTCCAGTATGGAGGCAGAGTCACTGATGACTACGATAAGCGATTGTTGAATACATTTGCAAAGGTATTTAATAGAAACTGGCCCTGTTTATGCCGCTTTCTTCCCTGGTTACAATTATGAAATAAAAGTGGTTTGAACATTTACTCTCAGGTGTGGTTTGGAGACAACATGTTTCAGGCAACCTTCCAGTTCTACAAGGGATACACCATTCCGACAGCCAAAACGATGGAGGAATACAAGACATTCATTGAAGAAATGCCTCTTGTTGATTCTCCCGAGGCATTTGGGTTACATCCGAACGCTGATATTACGTGAGTAACCAGTAACATTAGAAAATGTGTCTTCATTACAATGAAAATATAAATAACTTGCAGTGTGCATACTTCAGGATTAGAGGCATCGACAAAGTAGGCAGATTGACGGTTATTACGTGTCAGGGCCCGTTTACACCTAGCGTTTGCGACACCGCTGCGAGATCCCTCCCAAATCAAACGTATGAATTCTGTCCTGTACTGTTACGCCAAGCGTCAGTGACTGTCACTTGGAAATCGCTTTGTAACCCATTCAGAGCGATGTCACGGCGACGTCGCAGACGCGTCGCTGTCGCTAGATGTAAATGGGCTCTTACGTGATTCGGGTTTAAACAAAGATAGGAAGCAACAAGTCATTTCATTCATCTACCTTTCGTAGGTACCAGAGTAACATGGCAAAAGAGGTACTCGACACCATCATGAGCATCCAGCCAAAGGACAGCGGAGGAGGATCCGGGGAAACAAGAGAGAGTGTGGTGCACTGCATGGCCGGGGAAATGCTCGAGAAACTACCACCTGATTATGTACCACACGAGGTAAGAGCTGAACGGAATCGCGGATAGATTGCATTTCAACGAACAAGAAAGTCGTTGGTTTTCCGCACAGCTATCGCTTAACAGGAATTTCAACAACAGTTACAATCAGCAAAAATAAAACTGCCGAGGAAAACTTCTATTAAAAGCCAGCTGGTTACGTTCTTTCACGAACAGTCTTTCTATTTCAGGTTCGAGATCGCCTGAAAAAGATGGGTATTTTGCAGCCCTTGATCATTTTCTTGCGTCAGGAGATTGACCGAATGCAAAGAGTCATCACGGTTGTTCGCAACACCCTCACTGATCTTCAGCTCGCCATTGATGGTACTATCATCATGAATGAGGTGAAATAGTCATATTAGTTATCCTCAGAGCATTTAAATGAGTATCCGAGATGACCACGAAAGCAATTCAGTAAACACTAAGGGACTATCCAGAACGGTGTTTTAGTACCTTCATGTACTCACGGTAGAAAAGTACTAAAAGAAAAAAATATTTTTGTGCGACAGAATCTTCGAGATGCCTTAGATAATATGTACGACGCCAAGGTACCAGCTCTGTGGCGAAAAGTATCCTGGCAGAGCTCCACCATTGGATTCTGGTTCACCGAATTACTGGAAAGAAACGACCAGTTCTTCAAGTGGGTGTTCGAGGGAAGACCTAATTGCTTCTGGATGACAGGGTTCTTCAACCCACAAGGTATAATAACTGTTTTGTCATCAGTAACATATTACATATTTCAGTACGTAATGAACCAATCATAATTAACACAGAATTCGTACTGCTTCTGGAAATGAACAGAAGGATTTCAAGTCCTGTAGAAGCCATGAAATTTTGAAGTTTTGTTTGAAGTCATTGACGCTTGTCTTTAAAATATGTTCGAAATAGGTTTCCTGACAGCTATGAGACAAGAAGTTACCAGAGCACACAAAGGGTGGTCTCTTGATTCCGTGATTTTGTACAATGATGTCACTAAGTCTTTCAAAGAAGACATCAACTCACCGCCTGCCGTAAGTATTATTAAACGGTATTTTTATCATTTACATAGATAGGAAAATGTTGGAAAGGGTGGATGATCACTCATCCGCCCTTTAATTCGTGTAACACTCCATTTCATCTCAAAAGTGGACTCGTTTGTCACTGCCCGGCGATTTAACGTTATTATATGACCATAGCCATAACTAGTAATGGTTTATTCATGGATACAGGTTTGGATCCCTATCCAGACGAATTCTCTTTGGATTGGTCTCTGGCTAGAGTTGTATTTTGAAAAAATATTCACACTGCACCGAAAAGAGGACAGATCTCAATCCCTAAATGGTTACTGTTCATATTGTCAGGACAGGGATCCGAGTCCGTCTCCGTGTGTGTGAATGAGCCAGAAGAAGGCATGCTTTCTGAATGATTTTCCTTGATGTATTGAATTCTCCATATGTACATTTGCAGGAGGGTGTGTACATCCATGGTTTGTCCTTGGAAGGTGCTAGCTGGGACAAGAGGAATTGCAGATTAGTCGAGCCATTGCCAAAGGTAAGTTTGTTTACCATTTGACGTTCTGTAAAGGCGCCGCTAACCTCTCCATCAATCACTTAGCAATTTTACTTGATGATTTTTTGGATACTCTTGGTTTTATCTGAATTGAATTTTCATAAATCAATCAATTCCATCAATTGTAGGTGTTGTATACTGCGTTGCCGGTTGTGCATATGTACGCAATACAGGCGGCTACTCGTGATCCCAGACTCTACCAATGCCCGGTGTACAAGAAACCAACGAGAACTGATCTCAACTACGTAACCTTCATCCTTCTCAAGACTGTGCAGAGCCCAGACCACTGGATCCTGAGAGGTGTGGCGGCCCTCTGTGACATCAAGTAGGGGGCAACAATAAACAACAATTTCAAAATATGACAATATTTCTTCAGCAGTTATTTTGGGAATCTTTGGACTTTTTATTTGAAAGTACACGAAAATTTTGAAAATCTTTTCAAAACCAATTAACAATTTGTATGATAAACATTTTGATTTTTAAATTCGAATGAACAAAGTAATATATTAGATCACTTTCATAACAATGTGATATGGGTATTGAATGTGATATTTCTGTAGAAATTTTAATAAATTAGTAAACGTTCAATAAACTTGCCCCGTCAGTCATTTTTAAGACTTTAATGACCCTTTTTGAGAGGGCGTATGTAACGACCAGAATTTGTCAGCAGCGGTGGAGTTAGTTGCTGTTTGATTTGGTAATTATATTTTATTGGCGTCAAGAGCGAATTAGCAAGAGAGCATCAATCGTGTTATTCTTATTTTGTCGATTGTCTAATAAGACAAAATCGGATGAATTCAGCTGGAAGCAGTAAAGCAATACTGATGGCAATTCAAAGTTTTTCAGTCTCCCAATCACAACTGAGAACCCCCAACCCCACCCCCTGGGAATGGACTCTTGAGGATTTGGATCCCTTTCTCATCTACCTATCTCTTCGTCTATTTTTCATCTCATCTATCTCTTCATCTACTTTTCATCTATCAAGAGACCTCCTTCATCTCTCTATCTTATCTATCCTGAGACCTTCTTCATCTGCCTGTTTCTTTACAAGTCAAACACGGTGCGACACAATGCTGGTAAGCATTCTTGTTTGATCAAATTAGATCGATTTAAATTCATCAGCCAAAAACAAGACTTTTAAAATTTACCTGATGTACAATGCACATCATTCTTATTACATCGAGCCCACTCTTGATTGCGAACTATGGAGCCGTACTTGACTGATGAGAAACATTATTCCTAAGGTACTAAGTAGTTGGTCTCGCACAATTGGTACAAACGCGCTAAATGGTTTGTAAGTTTCCCATTAAGCTTTCTCCACGCATGATATTCAATATGATTGTTCGTATGAAAGATGATCTACCTCCAGTGAATGAATCTTAAAGATATTTGCATGCGACATTCAAAAATGAAGCAACCAACCTCTTAGTATGTTGACGTCCCAATTTATCAGTCAAAATGGTTTGTCGCTGCATGGACTGTGTTTCTTGCACAGGACCACCTATGCTGATCGAATTCCATTCGATAGACAACTAAAATTGGAAAAGATGTGAATGAATGTCAACAATTTGCATGTTTGTAACGTAAAATTACATTAGTTTTCTTGAAATGTAAATAACTTGCCAAAGACGGAGGCTAAATGTTGGGTTTCAAAAAACTTTAGTGGATCATAATAATAAGAACACGTGTAGCAATCTCTTGACAAACCGTTTAATGAAACAACTATTAAAAAAAGCAGGCTTCTCTAATACTTAAATTAATTGCAATTGCAAATCGCAAGTTCAGAAAGTAATACCAATAAATCATGTTACAAAAATGAACATTTGAGATCCGGTTAACTTCTGAGGCACAACTATTTAAAACTCGCTTGACAAACCAGCAACAACCCTCCAAATATTCGAAAAATATTTTCAACGTCAGATGGGAATCAAAAATTATTTTGCACAGATTAAATCAATTAGCATATGTAAATAAATTAATTAATTAATAAAATTACTATTTACATTCGAAAATATCCAACACTTGGATCAAATGGGTCGAAGATCTTCAGTGGGTTTTTGTAAGTAGTTACCTATGCAATGCCATTTCTGAGCCACATTCTTTCAAAGTCTAATCAAGCTCTTGTTTCTCTCGAAAATAACAGGGTCAAAATACGAGATCCAAGCAATACGGTGACATGCGGAGCCACCAATAAATATTTGTAAGTTCAATAATACATAGCTATTTTCACTCTAGCTAAATCAGTAAAACCTTTTTCAGTAACAATTGGCATACACGGCATAGGTTGGTGTCCCCGCAAAACTAGTCTTTCTGAGATTACAGAAAGGAGTCTTATTACCGCCCGCGTACGTAGTACGACGGGAGGTTATGTTTTCACAGGTGTCTGTCTGTTAACAGGGGGGGGGGGTACTCAATCCCATAATATTTTGCAACATCCCATAATACTCTGAAAAAAAAAAAAATTTTCCCCCAG
>JBCAUG010230377.1:0-18796 GCA_038406175.1 Haplosyllis leylae | reverse complement strand
TCATAATGTGTCATCATCTAAGTGCACTGATGAAAAGAACTTGAAGGAAATCTTAATGAGAAATCTAATTAGGATTTCTTCTTGCAGTATTTTTGTTGACAGAAAAGTTGATAACTGATGAATTATGTAAGAAAAGGATTTTTATTTTGCCAAAAATGACGATCACTACGTTTTCCTTGTTGCTTTGGACGACCAGGATATTCGTTGTGATTGTAGTGTCACTTTGTTACGGAAATGCAAAACTGAAACTAAAGAGCAAACGAAAGATGAGTTGAAAAGCTTACACAAAATGTAAGACCAAAATTGTACTGATCCGAGCTGTAAGTTGATACCTTATTAGCTCTCGAATGAAAAATTCGAGAGATGAGGTGGCCCTCTTGATGAAATAGTGACCATTTCTGTACACAAACAGAAATTCAGCGTCACAATGTCATATCGTAATATGGCGTCATGTCGTCTTTTCATTCAAGAGGTTGGAAACATTGCCATGCAGGTTTACCTTATTTCAGATGTTGTCAAAGATCCTTCTACCTTTTTAAAGGTAACAACTTAGAATTTCAAATATTATTCAAAAGACAGTTTGCTTGTACCAGCATCCCTCAATATGCGGTTTATGAGTGAATACCCGAGTGAGGGTTTCCAAGGAAATAACTGGGGTATGTTCTGATCCTTGAAAGCCATCCTTTCAGTAGCATAGTTTACATTCACAAAAGCTATGATTTATCATACAGTAATGCAGTGACTTTTTAGCACAATTTGGCTCATCAATCTAATTTGTATCAAAGATCATGAGATGTTTGACAAAGAGAATTTCGTCAAAAAAGTTTATTTTTGAATGATAAATCACTTAAATATATTGTTATTTGTCAACATATAAAACGCAACAACAAAGCATCATCTTAATTCTACTGCGGTACAAGTCTCGTGTTGCCACTTTTGTCGCTTTCTTCGTAGAACATTTGCGTAAAGGTACACTGGGTCCCGCTTACAACAAATTCGGTTACAGCAAGCACCCGGCTATGACCAGCACATTTCTTTGCACTGTAATCATTGATAGCAATATTAAAAAGTTCGGTTACTACGAGCAGCCACCTACAGCGAACAGTTTTCTTTGCATCTACTTGCTCGTTATAAGCGGGACCCAATGTAATGTTTTCAGTGGTGTGTGTTTTCTGTTCACTGTCAGCCTTTTATTACTCCATTTTGGCCAAATAGAATGGCCTTTTTACTACTTGCCGAGAGTAGGCACGCGGGCGGTTGGGCTTCGACTGAAAGCCTTTCTTATATTTGAGTAAAAGTTGAGTATTAGGCACATACATACTTTTTAAATCAACCATTATCCATCAGTGGAAAGCCTAGCGTTAGTTGACTTATAACTGTGGCGGATCCAGGATTTCTCATGGGGGGAGCAACTTATTACATGGCCAATTTTTCCCAAAAACTGCATGAAAATGAAGAAATTTTAGGTCGGGGGGGGCGTCCCTCACGCCCCCTAGATCCGCAAATGTTTAACTCTTTAACATGTTGGCATCTAGTGCTCAGGACCATTCCATTTCTCTATCATTAACGTTTACTATTATGAGGTAACCTGAGGTGGTGTTTTTTTTTTTTAAATCGACTTCTGGTCGGAATGTCTTGTGTGTCTGAGCATAGTAGTAAATAGTAGAGAAAATTTGCAAATGCAAATTGAAAAATAACAGAGTGTAGTCAACTTGTGTAAAATCTCTGGCTTACTCAGTCTATTTGTAAATGAGGTTTTAACTGTTTTCTTCTTTTTCCCCTGTTGTTTGATTATTTCCCAATGACAACAATTAATCCTTCTCAATACAGCTCTGCCAGGAGGCACAGGCTTCATGTATCTCTTAATATGGACATCATGTTCAAGAATCCAAACAAAGAAGAGAACGTCTCTCAAGTCTGAGTCATCGTCACCAAAGATGTTTACTCCATGTGCACGTAAACTGTCTCCTTCCCATTCTCCCCATTATAAGAAAAATAACCTGGCCACAAAAATATAACGTGCATATTTTAAATGCACCAGTCACCACTGTCATAGAAATGTATTGTAAATAGACTATTGTGGAAGGTACAAGTGTACCTTTTAGGATGTAACAAAGACATAACTGAGTGCCACAGTTAACGCCTACACAGTTCAAACAGTTTGGACGTGTGTAATATAACCTGACAATTGGGATTATTGTTGTTACGGGAAGCAGGTTAATTAAGATAATGTTTGTGAATATCTTCTTAATACATTTGTTTGAAAAAAAAGATTTCATCCAAGTTTGTCCCGTATGTTTGAATTCATCATGGTATGTATACGTTTCATGCATTTATAAGCTTTATGTTTCCATGACAGCAAGGCAAAAGCAATTTGAATTTTTGCCTCTAATTTGACCACTGCCTGGAGGTATTTTTCAAACACATGCTGAGATGGACATGAATATTATTTGTGGAGGTGTTGAAGGGCACTTCGGCCTGTCACTTAAATTATAACTGTCACAACAGAACTTATTGCAGAGATGATATGTAAGGAAAGAATTATGATAATTCTTTAAATCCTATGTGTACTCACAAAGGAATTCCTGTTCTACATGTTTCACAGCAAAATGAAGGAAGTAATATCCTGAGATTTTGGGTTTTGATCTAAGGAAATGCAGTATTGCATTTATATACCTTACTTGCAACAGATGCAGCACTCTACTTGGATCTTTTCACGTTTCCTCAGTTATCTTAAAAGTTTTCTGGGGCAAAAAAATTCAAGAGATCATAAAATAGATATCAATTTACCCAGAGGCTGAAGTGTGTACCAAGTGGTTTTAAACTTCACACAATGGGTTGTTTCATTAAGATGATCACATGTAAACACTCGGGTATTGCCCAGTGTTTTCCAGGTAGCAGAGTACCGTTGCACAAACAAATAAGGATGTGTAAGTATTGGATTTAATCAAATAAAATAGGATCTTCATGGATGGTAATGGCTTTTACAAGTGGAATATTGGACCTTTGTGTTCACAATAAATATGAAGCCTCATTGATAAAACCTTAAAATTCCATCCAACACTGTTGGTAAACAATAATATGTCTCTGGTGAAGTTGGAAATTTTAAAATTAATCTGCAGGTACAATTTTTGACGTCATATTTCAATATTAAGGATACAAGAAATTTTGTCACAAATGGTGACATTTAGGTCACGTTTTCCTCATTTTCTTTAGTTGTTTAATTCAATGATCCCTTCATGCATAGGCCTGGCTGATATGATTAAGAAATTGGATCTCGGTTACAAAAGTATTATTCTTGTCTTGTTTTGACAGATTGAAAAATATAAATTTGGGTGCACTGCTTTTTCATATTATCCGCAGTTAACCTGGCATCTTTTATTCAACCATGGTAAAACTCTTAAATAGATGTCTTAAGGAATGTTAATTGAGAACTTCTGTTCCAATTCATTAATCAAAGCTAATAGGATGAACTTAGCATCATCCAGTGATACAAAATAGCAGTGATATCAATGCATATCGAATGACTGATTTGCATTTCAGACTTTGCCTGGGGCATGAAACTTAATAGAATGTTTTTCGTGAATTTTTTTGTCTTTTTACAAAACTAGTAGTATTATTAACCTTTCTTTACAAAGGTATTTTTACCTGGTTAAAGTTACTCATGTGTGTCCGTATTTACCTAGGTAAAATTTCTTGTGTGCACCAAGTCATTGTGATGGTATTTAATATTTCATGTTTTGTTAACAAACCAAACTGTGCGGTGTAACTTTAGTCACAGGCATCGACATATCTACCTGAACAGTTAAAATCTACCTTCCATGTACGAATATTTTAACAGAATCAGTGGTGGACCCAGGATTTTCAAGACAGGGTGGGGGCGCCAACCCCAAAGGTGGAGGGTGTCAACCTATTGATAGCTCAAATTTGTCCAGAAAGCTGCATGAAATTTAAAAAAATTTGGATCCAGAGGGTGCTCGCGTCTCTGACGTCCCCCTTGGATCCACCACTAAGAATAATAAACATCCCAATTTGAAGCAAGCTGTCTTTTTTAAAGTAGTATTGTTTTGACTGGGATATGCAGGTCATCGTAGCTTCTGTCGCCTCAGTTTAGGCCAAAGCGAAATGCTAAAGTATTTCAACAGTGATGTTCAACTTGAATCTTTTCCAATTTAAATATTTGACATGATTTTATTCTAAGCCTGATCACATTACAAACGTAGCACCATTTTTGCACTACAAATACTCCTTTCATAAATGTCGTTGAATGGAGGATACAACTATTTAAAACCTCCATATATAGCAATAGCTTTTGAACATTTGGCTTTCTTTACTCATTTTCACAAGCCACTGATCTTGTTTACAGTTGTGATACACTCCAGTTAACACAGCATAAATTACACCAGTTAAATTTAAAATCCTTTAACTAATGTGTAGGCTGTAGAAAAAAAACCCTGATGCATTGCTGTCATCTCCATGTGATGTATTTGATAACGTTTGACAACCGTTATAATTTATGTTATAAATATATTGCGTACAAATACTCCGGAAATTCCACGGTGCGTGTGTTTTGTGGTCAAAAATCTGTTCAATGGGAAAAAGTAGACGTAATTTGCTATTGACGACTGAAGGGTAATCGGGCTTGTATTTCTATTGCAAACTTATCTTGACGTACAAAAATATACATGAGGAATAGAACTGATTCATCAGGTAGTACCTTCTGCCGCCGAATACCTTTCTCTATTCACTTTCATTCAAAAGGTACCAATACAAGTGCGCGAAAAAAACGACCCACACCTCATCATACAATGCTCAGGTATTCCTTCAGTGGGGTGGAACGTACGCTTCCTTGCTACCTTTATGAAAAGTTCGCCATCTTATTTACAACATAAATGAATTTACATCATGGAAATTTACGGACATGTGTAGAGTAGTATCAGAACTGAATATCTCGTTTAGCTCTTTAAGGAGATTAAATATACTATGAGGTGTTATGAGAAAGAACTTGTATTCCCACCTCTCACGAGCACACACTGTATATGGAATCAAGATACTAATCAGTTTCCGGCGGTTCAGTTTTAGGCATTCAAAGAACACGAGTCTTTTTCGAGTCAGCTGTTTGGACGACAGAAACACTCTCGGTATCACAACTGATGGACGGCTACTAAACGTTAGTAGCAATTTTGAAGGATTAGTTTTTGTTGATTTGTTAAGAGATATTACAATAATATAAATGACAGACACGGTTGAAAACATTTCGAATGTCAATGAAACAGGAGGAATTTAACTCATATCTGAAGAACCGAAAGCAAACACAAGAACTTGAATCTTTTGAATTATTTTGAATATCACTGAAGAAGTTTGTGACTTGAGGGAGCTTTACCGGAACAACAAACTGAAGACACCAGCCTGTTCTTCAGTTTTCATTCATTTCGACAAATATTGGGACATAATTCACTGGAAGCGTTCAAACGGTTTTAGCGTAAAAAAGATACTTAACGGGATTGTAATGCCAACGTCATGGGGTCAATGGACGTAACGGTTAAACTTGAATCGAAGGTAAGACCAGGTAGTTTTCTTGAACATCGATGAAAAACTTAGATTATATTCACACACTCAGTGTACACACATGCACAATTGCAACTACAAGTGTATTTTGATGAAGTTATTTATCAATGTCCATTTTGTGCCATTATTTTGTTAAATTTTAAAGAAACTTCCCTGAACGTTAAACTTTTAATGCTTGATTTCACTGAGAAATGTTGCCGGTTCCATGGCCTTACTTTCTGTTCAGGTAGATACATATTTTCATGGATTAAAGTAAGGAGTCATTAAGAATGTTAAAAGTTGTCTTGTTAAATATTATCTCGTGTATTTCTTTCATGATAGTCATATCATGACTGGGCGCAAAGTTATTTGGGTTAATCAGTGACTAATACAGTAGTCGACAAAACGTGTCTTGTCCTGATTCACGACCTTTACAATCTTGAGACTTGTCAACTTCTTGTGCTTCAGGTTAGATATCAATAAAGAAGGCAATGATTTTAATGAAAAAAGTATGGACAATTTTTAGTCCTGGCACGGAAATACTTCTAACTTTAATTTATATTGAAGTGAACACTCACAACGTCTTAATATTTGATGCAAACTGCAATTTGTAGTCATTTTCAGCAATAGGTTCATCATATTTATTTCATATTAAACAATATTGCACTTTGTAATAGTTTATACTAGTACAAAGTAATGGACTTCGCTTAGTTTTAATATTACATGCGAAGAAACTATTTTATTGCACACTTTCATTGGTTTTAGGAAAAAAATGTGAATTGGCTAACAAATCAGATAAGCGCTAAAATTTCTTGTCGGTCATATTGTTCGGTTTTATCAGTGTTATACGGAAAGTTAGATCTGTTTCAGATGAAATTTATGAAATAAACAAAAGACCAATCACGAAAAAAAGATCAAAGAAAGTTCCAAAAGAACCAAATTCCTAAGAAATTCTAAAATTTTATGATATCTGTCAGGCTGACTTTTATGTATTTCTGACGAAAGAATTCCAGAAAGCTTTATGGTCATTTCGATTCAGGGTTGCCCAGTGCAAAACAGATTTTGAACTCGTTATCAGAAAATACATTGTGGTGTGTTAGTTTATAAATGATATATTAGGGACATACCTAGAGGACAATAATTATTATTAGCGCAACTATAATAGAGTCCCCTACGGTTCTTGGTATGAACCAATTCCATTTTAGGTATTGCTTACAAAAATAGCCAACATAGTGGGATTGGGAGTTTATCATTTGGCTTGTTAAAACGGGTAGCGCAGGGGGATAATTTGGGTGTTGGATGAAGGTATATTAATTTTAATTTTCAAGTTTGGCGTTGCCCAGGTATGAGAGGCCGTGATCAAATGAGTCTGGCACCTGTTTACTAAGAGAAGCGGAAAGGGCGAAGACAACTTTTAGTGTTATGGAATATTGAAATTTTTGTTCATGTGACCACGTTTGTGTTGTATTAACTGAGCTGAGTTACTTTACCATAAAATGCTCAATTTGAAGTGCACTCCTGAATTTGTAGATTCTTTGGATGATTTTGGACAATGACTAATATCAAATCGTCAAATTAAGGTCACGTTTTATTGAAAAATAAAATACTTCTTGTGTTTGACAAGAGATCTGAGAGTATTCAGTGTCTTGTGGGAGTGTAATCCTTTTGAGAATGTGCCAATAATCATGGTCATAAGAGACCTACACCTGTACAACCGTGGGCATGAAATAACCTCTCTTTACCTGAAGAGTAAACACGATTCGTCAGTTCCTTTGTGCTGAATCAAAGAAATGGAGGGTGTAGTGCACAATGAAATACAAATGTATTATTTATAAGTGTAATTAGGATAATAACTCGTACAGTTCGAGTATCATCATGAAAAGTCGTCCAAAATAGACAAAAAAAATGACGTTGCGTCATTGACCCAAATGGTGGCACGTAAATGACGTCATAACAACATTCTCGTGTAAACAAATTGCCACCAATGAAAGCAGGTTAAAGTAGGCCTACTTATAAAACTGCCAAAGGCTCATGTTAAGGGCAAGGACAGGATGTTAAGAGCACCTTGAAGTAACCAATAAGCTGACTCTACGAGCCAGCAATAAACAAAAGGATGTTAAGTGTTTGGCACAATTATCATGAAACAATGACGGTTAAAAATTAGACTCTATGATAATAATCCTACTCAGCCTTAAAAATGACCGATGTATCTTCTTTCAGCGTGAAGTATGCAAGGGCGGGGCGGGTTCTAAAGGTCATGCACGCTTGAAAAGTTGAGAAACACTAGCGATATAAATATCATTAATCAAGGGCCCCATCAACATGCATTGTGTTCAGTAGACCAAATCGCTATGTTTGTCCATGTCAACAAAAATGAGAAAGCAAAATTTTGAATTAAAAAATAGAGGTGTTTTTCCACAGTTTGAACCATTGCTTGGTTAATAAGCACTCTGATCAGAATACTTGGAAATGTTTTAAATTTTCATTTTACCGTAAAATTGCATTTTGAAATGGGAATTAGGGGGCGACTATTCGCGTCGGTGTATTTCTAAATTAAAGAGGTCTGTATGAAAAATATTCAGAAAAAGGCTTAGTAAAGGTAAAAATATTTAACGATATAAATTTGAAATGACATTAATAAATGCACAAAGGCTAAAAATGAAAAAGAAAGCAATCATTCTATTTTTGAAGCTATTTTGGTATGCAACCTTAGGCTTAGTCATGCTTGAGATTTGGCACCAAGTCCCGTCAGTTGTATGAAATTGTCATCTTATCTACCTTTTTTGTGTGACAGAATTATCAAATCATTTTTTCCCAAAAATTGGTCAGTTAATGGCTGGTCATCTAGTGCAGAGTAAAAATACCCATACACGCAGAAAGTTTTTTTCTAGTTTAGTATCACATTAGCAGTTCTTTGCCAAATTTTTAGAGTTAGATAAATAGGTGGGTTGTTGTAAAGCCAATTTGGATTTTCCAAAAATGGATGCACGCAAATCATACTGAATGTTTTAGAAACATCACTGTTACCGTGACAACCGGAAACGGACCTATCTAAATAATAATAATAATCGGTAAATTATTCAGAGGTACCTTGAGCCGTGGAAATACGAAAGACACAAATAACTATGTTGTAATTCAAGTTCTTTGTAGAGTCACAGGATTCTTCCAAAAATTCCCTAAGAGTCATGTAATCATTCTAACAAGGAACGTTTTGGTAAATTAAACACCCTCAACCCCTACCTCTGATTTTATGTCACTACCAATGAGTATATAGCTGTACTGAGAACACCATATACTTTCAATCTACCCTATTTACTTATTTTTATGTTTGCGATCTGAAGAACATGACTATTAGACAATTGTGAGAGACAAAAAGTTGTTACTATGCTGTGTCAGACCAGTAATTGGATGTGGCACATTTCAGATCAGGGGGTTTTTCAGAAAAAGAAGTAAGCAGGGCAGATCGAAAGTCTATGGTATCCTTGGTAAAGCTATACCACAGTATAGTTTCTGGACGGACTCTACGGAACCAAATTCCCCGCTCACCGAGTACATCTCCGTGTTGGTTTGTAGATAATTATTAAATAATTGACTCGTTTAAACAATGAGTGATTGTCATTATTAGTTCACACAACACTTATTATTTATTAATCACTGCATTGTTTACAGTAGGTTAAACTCAGATTGTGCACGGAGAATCCTGGAGACCTACGTTTGCCTGTTTGTCAACATTAACTCTTGTAAGAACCTCTTTAGCATATCAAACACTAATGGTGTGCTCACAATGAGCGACGCCAAGAACGATACATGCACCGAGACCGATGAAATGGCTAAAATTAGCCAATGGCATCAGTGACAGGGTCTGGGTGCAGTGTGAAGTGCTCTGCATATTACAGTGGAACCCATAATTATAATTGTCGGTCTCAGTCTCGGTATCGTTCTCGGTGTCATCCAGTGTGAACACACCATAAAGTTTATTCAGTGTCCACTTAATGAGGTGACCAGTGTTGTGTGCATCTCATATATACCAAAACCCTATTGTCGTTTCCGTGTCTAAGTAACATTGATTAGTTTGAAGAAAATGCAGTTCAAACCAATTTCGACTACTGTGTCTCAGTAAAACCGAAGCAAAAGAACAGAGATCAATAGTTTTTCCACCACAAGGGTATTTTTTGGTATTTATTATTAGAACAGCGGTCAACAAGTACAAAGTATTCGTACATGGTCAGTCAAATTTAACGCCCCGATGGTCAATTTCGACTTCCTCAGAAAAGTCCTAATTGCTGACCAGGTTTTGTGGGTTTTGATATTATGTCCAAACGGAAGATAAGCGGGTCTAGGTATAGAGATATGGAGAATCCAGCGTCCAGCAGCACTGAACTATTTGGGGGAATGAGGGGTCGGGGTTACCGATAATGACGTAATTTTTGTTACTGAAATTGAACTTAATAACTTCTTCACAATAACTTCTTAGCGATGCCAAAAAATAGGCAGAATACCCAGTCTTATGGCATTTTCACACTGCAAGGAAGAGGGACCGGGAATGGGTATGGGAGTGGGACCAGCACACACAATAGGAGACAATGGGTCAGGTTCCTATCCCTGTCTCAAGGCAGTGTGAACAGTACAGTGTTATGTACAGAAGTCCATTGTTCCCATTGCTTCTGGTCCCGGTTCCGTGCAGCCATGACGACTAATGTTAGCGGTATCGCTAACAGATTAATGTGAATGAAACCTAAGATGTCAATTTTCAGCGCAGTGAATGCATTCTATTATTTTTTACTCTTTGTTTTCCATTTTTCATTATTATGGAAGCTTTAGCAAGTGGACCTCATAGTCTTGCAAATGTACATTTAATTGTCGAGATTTTTTCACCTTATTCAGTTTTATTTTAAATTTCCGAGATGTTCTCTTGGGTCCCTTTAGTTGTGGTCGGATGGTTGAGTGAAATGTGAAATGTATTCTTCAATTTTACCGTCTTTTTTGGGAAATATTCTAATGCTCAGTGAACTTTTGACTTTGCTAACTATGTGTTGAGGAGGTTATTTACACTATGTGCAGTAATTACTTTTTGAATAGGGACTATTGAGGGAGTGTTCTAAAACTTCTATCAAACTATTTACCGAGCAACAATTATAAAATTGGTGATAAAACAGAATGAAATGTTAACAAGGTCCTCCATGTCTACATGAGTGCGCTGTTTCGTAATAGTGACCATCCGCATGTGGAGAAATTCTTTGTCAAAGTACAGTGAACTGTTATCGACCTGCGATGTAGTAAATATAGTTACTGCTTATCTATTGCTAAATATGTTTTGGAGCCTATTTCAGAGACATACGGACCTATAGTTTTCCTTATCATCTTCACAATCTTATGAATTATAGTTACAGTGTCTTATTAGCATGCAATTTTACAATAAATCTTTTGAAATGTTGCAAACAACAGGCAGCCTACAAGTAAAAACCATGCGTTATCTCAAGCAGATGCAGCAAAAAACGTCGAGATAATTATTTTCGAACAATACAATCCAAAACGTTTTTTTTTGTAATATAGCATACATGGCAACATTATGCTGATACATGTAAGCGAGAATTGGTAATTGTAATTCATCATACCCGAGCAACGAAGTGCGATGGGCATATTAGTTTGGAAAAATGTAGACATTGTAGCGGCTGGGTAGGCAGACATTAGAAAACTTTCACATGAGTGAGGTCAACATGTGTTCCGCACCAACTTCAGGATTAAAAATCACAAAATTTTTTATTAATTTTTATTTCTTAGATTAATAACATGTCAGTGATCTTCTAATGTCGAGAAGAATTAGTCAATCAAATTGGTATTGGCTGGGTTATCATTGTTTGAAACTTGGGAAAATAAGAAAAGTGCACGACCAAAAACAAGTACATAAAGTAAAAATGTGAGGGCATCTTGAACCCACACCTCGGATGTCTCGTTGTAATGTTCTTCTGCTGAACACGAAATTTACTTGTTGTGTTAAATTAGATGTTTTTAAGGGAGATTAAAATTGATATAATTTTGACCAATGTGACACAAAATTCAGTCTACCAGCTTTACATCTGCTTTATCCTGTCACCAGAGTTACCATTAGCATTGGAAAACCTCGAATACATGGCAAATAAGTTTTTCCAGTGAGGGAAAAGTCAGGGCATTTTAAAATTTTAGCAGAAAGTCAGAGAAAAGTTAGGGATTCATTGTTGAGTTGGGAGAAGTCAAGGGAAATTTGATCAGAAAAATATGAATAACAAGGTACAAAGTAGTTGTTTCTTGATATATTTTTGTTAAAATATAATTCCCGATGGAGACAAAAGGGACAAAAGTAAGATTTTAATACAGTTGAGTTCCAGCTTCTTGTTATTATGAGCTCATTTGGAGGAATAAATGGTTTGTGTTTTTGAGTCTTGGAAAAAAGTCATGGGAAAATGTCAAAAAATGTTGGATAAGTCAGGGAATTTCTTGAGAGAAAAAAGAAACTCTGCATCATGAATGGTCAAATAATAATTTGTCCTTTGTTTAATAATAATAATAATAAATAATAATCGTTTATTATCCTTTTGTAAAGTACATTTCATCATTTCCAAAACTCTTGCGTATTTAACAAGACGGATAAAAGGTAGTCAGTAAACCGGTACTGGTTGTCCACCTTGGTGGTTGACCCCTTGACTATAATCAAAGAAAAATGATTAAGTGGAACTGGAAAACTACAAATGTATGATATTTACAATGAAAGAATAAAAAGAAGTTTCTGACAAATTTCTTGTTAAAAAGACACAAATATCCACTTCGTACTTTCTTTATCGTTTTACTTCCAACTTAGAAGTTACAAATTTGAAAAAGAAATCGTGGAATACATATTGTTAGCCACATCCTGGAAACAATGTATTCCTTGTCATCTTTGATGATGTGACGTTGGTCTCCGTCTGTACTCAGAAGGTACATATTTTGTTAACTGTTTCCAGTACCCACAGCTTTTGCTTATAAAGAAATACCAAATTCAACCACAATACAAGACCATAACCAGGAAATATTACCTAATAATCAACACACGGTTTATAAAGCTGTCAACACGTGTGGGTCGTGCAGTGGAAATTTAATTCAAGAACATTGAGTTTTTTTTTTTGGTACACAAAACCGGATACGTTTTTTGAGTACATGATACAGATTATAATGCCACAGTAATGGCATTAAATATCATGTCAGACGGAGAAGGAAACTCAGTGCGTGATTACCAATATGTGCGACCTTTTGTTATCACATGATATAAAAAGCGCACTGTACTCATGTCTTGAAGACGGATAGTACGGATAGGCTGTGTTCATTATTTCAAAGACATCCTGTCTTACTAGGACTAATCCAGAATACAAAGAATCCAGAATAGAAAGAGCAGAAACATTATTTGGAAAATTAAGTGATGCAAAAATGAAACGGAAATTCAAATTTATCTGTGGAAAATGTTTGGAAATTTGTTCAATTATAATAATGTTACGTTTGAATATCCGTCACCATAATGGATTATGATAAAGACCAGAATGTTCGACTCAGACGGCTGGCGTTTTGTACAAGACGGAAATTTCTGTTTGGTACTATTTCGTTACGGGGTGAGATACCAATTTATTTATTATAAATTACATTTTGATAATTGACACGGTAATGACAGAATAAGAGAATTTGGTTCAGTATTATAAGATGAACTGTGTCTGGAAGCTGCTCTTTTAGTTTTACTGGAAGAGCCTGCAAAGATTTAAAGAGAAGCTGCGACCTACACCCGCCCACCATAAACAGCTTCAGTGATGGTGACATTGTAATTTTCCCTCGCTCTATCTTTGGTACCTGTTAACCGTGTGTTAACAATAATTGCTCTTCAGCGAGCTAGTTCAGTTATATTGTTCTAAATTGTTCATTAATCTGTTTGATTTCATATCAGTGGTATGAATAGGATTTTCTAATATGGTTCTTCGTTTTGCCTTCACCATTTCTTGATGTGACTGAAAAATGAGTGGACAATAAATAATTTCCGAATTGTCTGTCCATAGTGCTTTTTATGTTGTTTTCAAATGGCATAAACGTGTCTGGTGGTCTATTTGGAAGGTTCATAAATTGAAAACAACACGATTCTTTGTTTATTTATTAATGATAAAAAAAGTCCTCCTGAACCATAACATCCTTCGAGTGTGTCTGCTTTGACCACAGGTGGAACCTCAGGCATGCGGCATGCATGGACGATAACTTGGAACACATTATAAAGTAAAACGTTCTGTTTGTCATTGGGTCATAACCGTTCTTGGTTGCATTTGGGCAACATGCATCTCTCTCTTCGTATCTGTTTTATTTGCAGAATTAAGTGCCAAATTCTACTGTCTAAATTTAGAAGAGTATGAAATAATTGATTAAACTGAAAGGATTATTTTGGCTTTCGCATACACATGATACATTTGAAATTTATCTCACGGGCACAGGTAGGTGCTGGCATTGCCTTGTTATCATTGATCAAAATAGTTAATAATAATAACAATTATTTATTCATAAAATAAGATTTATATTTGGCATGCAACTATTGAATTGAGTTGGCAACTGTATCGTTCCACGAAGGTGTGAACGTTGAACAACAAGACGTAAATTTTATCTTGCAGCGATACAAATCTTTGAAGTTTTTTTGTGGAATCTTACATCATTTGCTTCGTGATCTGAGAGCCCCTTTTGGCAATATCAGAAAAGAATTAAACCCATATAGTTTGTTGGATATTTATTTTTAAAGACATATATTTCCAAAAATAAACCGCGAAAACTGGTCGTTAAACTTTTATTGCCTCAACATCACGAACAAAATAAGTTGTTGTTTTCCAAAGTTACCACTGGTGTTTAAATCTGTATTTGTGTGAGAAAAATGATTATTATTGCTGGCTCGTTAGAGTCACCTTAGTCGTTACTTAGGGGGCCCTTAACATCCTGTCGCAAACAGAGAGATGAGCTTTTGGCAGTTTTATGATAATTAGAAGCCGCAGTCATTGGTTAAAATTTGGTTACATAGAATGCTGCCGTGGCGTTATTTTGCACGTGCCAGTAATTGAGTCAACGACGCAACGTCATATTCTTAATTATATTACTTTCAAACAAGTTAGTTACAAAGTATCATAGCTGAAGGATTGAACAATGGGGATCTAGACTTGTTCAGGCATTGCAATGACATATTCTGGGTGAGGCTAAATTTAAATAGCAAACTGTTAAGAAACCAAATCAGCTGTTGAAGATGTAGACCTAAAGAAATCACCTACACTTCGTACACATTGTAGAATGTTTTGGCTAATATTTATGTTACCAATAAATTAGAAAGTGAAAACTATGAGATGACTTCGAGTGGCTCTTTCTCAGTAGAACCTGGGGTAGATCTGTCCTGGAGAAACCATTCTATTTCTCCAAATTTTTACTGTTAATTGCCGGACTACACCAGTAGCTGTCAGACATAGCTTCATCATAAACGTAAACTTAAGGTCTCAATTAT
The DNA here is from genome assembly GCA_038406175.1 of Haplosyllis leylae. Classification (NCBI taxonomy): domain Eukaryota; kingdom Metazoa; phylum Annelida; class Polychaeta; order Phyllodocida; family Syllidae; genus Haplosyllis; species Haplosyllis leylae. The sequence continues at coordinate 3,732 of JBCAUG010230377.1, read as the reverse complement.
CCAAATTAACAATGAGCTTAAATTTAGTTTATCTTGTGGATTTGAAAGTTAAATTAAATCGATATTTAAAACCTAAACGAGAAGAGAACCGAACCGTACTCGTTGAACCACAGTAAACACAAACATTGATTAAGGTCTTGTTGTTACAGAGAAACATACATTTTTGGCTGGATTTTCATTCGCTTGAAAAAAGTCGTTGCTTTCGGGTTCCATCGTCGTGTATTCCGTCGAGGGAATTTCTGATGGAGGTGGTCCGCAGCCTCTGTCTCTGTCTGTGTCATGTGACAGTTTAGTCAGGTTCATTTGCATTTTTAGGATGCAATTTGATGAGGATTCAAGTTTTCAGATTTGCCCCCTACCAAAAATCAATTTAATGATCATGTTACCATCAGTATTTTGACAGAGGTCCTGTTTTTTTTCTTATTTCTGCAGTGCTGAGTTTTGGTGTTAAACATTAGAGAAATAGAACTTTAATTTTTTTTAACCTTTAGTTGCTATCTCTTTCATTTGACAGTAAAAACCACTATATCTTTGGAAGTTATGAATGAAACTGAGGAAGAACTATGACTTTGAAAATAACATCTTTGTGATCTATTACCCTTGCTTATTAAGGAGCCACACAAATATAGGTGCCCTGCCCAATTTGATGACTATCCAAGATTACTCACCATAAGTAATTCTTGAGATGAACCAACCAACAAGGTGTAGTTAGTAATTCGAAAGATCTGGCTAGAAACGAACTTCACCTGTGATACTTCATTTGGCAGGGACGTATCCTAAAAGTAGATAAAGTCATCTATTATATTTCATAAAGTACGTCGGGTTGCCACAGTATAGATACCAGTGGGTTCGTTGTGACATTACGACCCCAGCATGACCTTTATGTTCAACTTGAAAGTTATGGCCATGGGCTAAATACAGGTTTTACTCTTCATGTATGAAGGGACTGTAACTATAGATCTAGGTACAATGTACCAAATATGAATGAAAGAACATCGGTATAGATCTATCCTCGGGGGAGACGTTCAAAGGATAACTGACCAACATCCACTGATGCTCTAAAGGCTCGTTCACACTGCACGGAACCAGGAACAGTAGCAGGAGCGGGAATGGCAACTAGAATAATGGGTTATATTTTATAGTACAGAAATGTTCACACTGCACTGAGCGAGGGACAGGAACCTGACCCACTGTCTCCTATTGTGCTTGTCCCAGTCCGGTTCCCATTTTTGGCCGGCCCCCGTTCTGTGCAGTGTGAACGAGCCATTACAGGTAATCGGTTTCTTTGTACTTAGGTCCACGAGTGGCACAAGGATATGCAAGGTACGTGGCTTGCAGGAGCCCTATTTGGTGTTTGGTTTCACGGAGCACCCTCCTAAAAGAAGAAAGTATGTCTATCCCGGGTGTAACACAAACAGTAGTACTGATTCCAGAAATAATGTTAGGTGAAATGAATCTACTAACTTCTTAAACCTTCCGACAACAAATAGGTTCCATTGTTTCCTGGCCCTCTCCCTGAATCTGACATTTTTGAGCAGCTTCTGCTTGGTATAAGAGTAAATTTATGTGTGCAGTGTTAAGCTTAAATTAACGTTTAGATCTACTACCATGCAGTCTGCAGAGTTCATTTGCATTTTAGAACCTTTGCATGGGTTCACTTTAGGATACAGAATCACACCCACCATGACTAACGTATTAATATTCATCTCACCCAACACTCATATAATGTTCAAGATCTAATTCTGTGTCAACATCAAAAAGCTAAAGAGAATCTTAGCAGATGCAATGATTTTCGTGTGGCTGGAGGATTGCAAAATTTCATCCTTTGATAATGGATGGCACATTGCTAAAGTATGAGACCGACTGTAATGGTGAGTTAAAGCTCGAGATCCAAAAGAAAATATTGCTTTTTAATACAGCAAGGAAATGCCGAATTTGCATGAAAATACATGCATTCTTGGGTGTCCATTACATCAAAAGAAACAAGTTTCAAGAACAAACTTTACCCTTTCATGAACACAACGTAAAAAGTCCATTTCTGACCTTTCACTTTCATAGTCCGAGCCTTTTGTCTATCGAAACTCACGACTTGGAATTGTGTTCGTGGATCCTAAGAAAAATTACGTTCCGAGGTTTAAATGATAATTCACAGATATTAACCACCACTATTAGCCTGGGGATATTTCCACAACACGAACTGTGCAATTTCTTTCCTTAAATGAGAAAATAATTACTTTTTCCACAATTTAATGAAACCTTTAACTTCGGAAAAGAGCAAAGGGTGAGTTCATTAGGTCAATGTTTCCACATTGGTGTGTATATCGTTCATTCAACAGCATTAAGCTCTGTTCACACTTAACGTCTGCATTGGCGTCAACATCAACGTTTGCGTCAACTTTAACATTGTGTTAATGGTGATACAAACGCACATGCAGAGGGGTTTGAACCGATTCTCGGTGTGTGCATTTGTGTCACCATTCACTCAATACAACACTTTGCGCAAGCGTTGACGTTGACACACGTGCAGACGTTAAGTGTAAACAGAACTCAAACTCATAACGCACGGAAATGTTCCCCTACTTATGATTGGAAACGTGGTCATCCCCATACTATGACACGACAATATCTGTCAAGGTATGCAGATTAGGTAGATGTAATAGGTAGATTACTTTGATCTTTCTGATGGGCAGGTAAGAACTCTTTGATCTTTTCAGGTAAGCCCCATGAGAAGTTATCACAATATTTACATATCTGGCACCCAAATGGTCATCACAGTTTTTATGGCTTTGTTCATGGGTTCATAGAGATGTCTTTTCCTGTTGACAAAATATCAAAGTTGTATTGCCTCAAAACTTACATTATGACCATAAACTTCACAGTCTACTTCACGCATGAACTGCCGTATATCGCTTATCAATATCCAGTTGAACACCAGACTGTCAAATATATCATTTCTTAAAAAATGTCAGCTTACAAGTCCAAGTGCATAATTTCAATCCAGAAGCAACGAGGACATTGGATAAAGAAATAAATTCAGGATTACAGAGACCAGACAGTAACCTCCTCATGCGCACTGTCGACAGGGATTGGTGGTTTGGTGTATGGATTCACGGACTCAAATCCAAGGTCAAAGTTGCTTATTGGGGAGGGTATTATACAGACTCAAATCCAAGGTCAAAGTTTCTTATGGGGGGGTGTATTATACAAACTCAAATCCAAGGTCAAAGTTGCTTATGGGGGAGTGTATTATACAGACTCAAATCCAAGGTCAAAGTTTCTTATGGGGGAGAGTATTATACAAACTCAAATCCAAGGTCAAAGTTGCTAATGGGGGAGGGGAGGGCATTGTACAGATGCAAAATTTAAGTCAGAGTTGTAAAGTGGGGGAGGGTAATATACAAACTCAAATCCAAGGTAAAAGTTGTCCATGATAAATATTCCCACACCCTATGAACAACTTGGGCTTTGGATTAGAGTACACATAATCTACTCTCTTCCCCCTTGTGACATCACAATTTGTTACCATTTTTATCCCCTCTTGCCGGTTTAGTGTTTTGCATCACATGTGAGGTCTTTTAGGTGTAGCGTAACGTGGTAGTATGGCGGTTTGTCTCAGGTACAGCTGAGACTGTATATTGCTGCGGGCAAGTCCTTGGACCTCTGGTACCGTAGATCTCTCTAAGGTGCGTCTTACATCTAGTTTCACATAAGCAAGATGTATCTATGGTTTGA
>JBCAUG010230266.1:0-18801 GCA_038406175.1 Haplosyllis leylae | reverse complement strand
CCCAGATCCACCAATGGTTAATTGATATATCACGCCTTTTAAAGGTGTTTATTGTTATAAGAAAGTACCGGATCTAAGGGGGCAGTTTTCGGGAAAAATAGTCCAAATAATAGGTTGGCGGCTCTACCTTGGGGGTTGGCGCTCCCCCATCTCACCCTGGCTGCTTTCGATGGTGCCAATAAGTTCTGATTCGAGTTTACAATGCTAGTCTATGGGAAATAGATATTTGCAAGCATGGGACAAAATTGAAGCTATTTTTCTACAAAATGATATTGCAGGAATAAACTTCACAATGGAGAGATCCGAACTACATTTTAGTTTTTACAATATGTCTGGGAACGGCCCAGATATAGACAGATTTTCCCACAGGAAGTAAACAAAAAGCATGTATTTTTGTCATTTTAAACTTTTTTGTTTACTTCCAGTACTGTAAAAACTAAAACGTAATTAGAATCTATCCATTATGAAGTATATTTCTGCAATATCATTTTCTAGACAAATGGTCTCAAATTTGACCCACACTTGCAAATATCCTTTTCCCATAGAACTGCTTGGCACCATCGATAACATCAGAAATGGATGTTCTTCCTATAGGGGGCATCTGGAAAATCCTGGATCCGCCACTGACTGTACATATTGCAAAATATGTTTAAAATGTAAACCAAAAGGTATCCAAACAAGATATATAGAACCACACTGAATTCATTTTTACCGCCTGCGTACGATGGGAGGTTATATTTTCAGTTTGTTTGTCTGTTAACCAGGGGGGGTTACCCAAGTCCCATGTTCTTTCCCTGGTCTGTGGTCCCATGTCTTTTCGGGGGGCGGTGGGGGTACCCAGTTCTTTCCCTGGTCTCTGGTCTCATGTCCTTACTGGGGGTACCCCAGTCCCAAGGGGGGCAAGAGAGGGTGGAGGGTATCCCAGTCCCATGAAGGGGGGCATGGGGTACCCCGTTCCCAGATGGGGGGACAGCGGGTACCCCCCTCAACGTTTGCACAGGACTGGAGTACCCCCCCCCCTCCTCATGGACAGAACAGCAGAGCGAGCACTTGCTATGTGGCGGCCGTATGCCTATAGCGTTCACGCCCGAGGATTTCTAGTTAAATAGTAAATTATCAGATAATGTTAATGTGTGGTTTCCTAATGACACGTCGAATTACTACCCCTGTCTATTTTATTCAAAGACAATTAATTAGTTGAGAAAACACAGAGAAACAAGTACGTATGCAACTAGTCCACCGCCAGCCATTGCATGGAAATCTTTCTCCACCGTTCAAAATAATCTTTCCATTTTATTTCCGACCCCAGCGATGCGGCGACACAGACGAAGCAACAGCAGGCGAAAAAGACACCATTGTATCTATTGTGCAACAACAAATCCAGTAAACCCAGCAGGCATCTGTCAGAGAACAAGTCATCAGGAAATATGACCTCCTCGTCGAAGGAGTGGAACTCGTGTCAACATGTTTATCTATTTTAAGAAATGTTCCATTCGCGGGATTACTGACATAGCTGTTTGTGGTAACACCAGCGTACGTAGAACGACGGAAAGGTAATGTTTTCAGTTTGTTTGTATGTTCACAGGGTGGGGTCCCTGGTCCTGTCACTAGTCTTTTCTCTGGTCCTACCTGAGGGTACCCCCTAGGACCTGTGCATGGTCCTGTCTCTGGTTCTGTTCACGGGAAAACACCTATTGTATCTGGGATACCCCCTATACTTTCCTGGGGGTACCCCTGGACGGGACTATGGACAGGACTGGAGGGTACCCCGTATCATGTCTAGGGGTGCCTCTTATCCTGTCCAGGGGGTTACCCCTTGGTCCTGTCCAGTGGAGTTCTCTGGCCAGGACTAGGGGCACCTTCCTGCACAGGAAAGGGGTACCCCTCCAGACAGGATTGGAGTACCCTCCCTATGATGAGCCACTTTCAACCAAGTACAACAATACCATTTATATTATTGCTGGCTCATTAGAGTCAGCTTATTGATTACTATGAGCTCCCCGGAGGATATGGGGACATGGTTGGGGGGGGGGAGGGAAAGCATTTGGCAGTTTTATGGTAATGAGACCTAATTAAAACTTCAGTCATTGGTGGGAATTTATTTATAGGAGAAGTTGTCAGTTTGTTTACATGCGAATGTTGTCATGACATCATTTTACATTATGAGACAGCACTTGGACTACGTACATGACGTCATTGTTCAATCTAAAAAAAGGGCCTGATTAGATATCTGTTGAGATTTCAGTTTGATTTTCAGCTACAAAGCCTTAATGTTTACTGAGTATGTGCTGCAGCGGAACAGGGAAGGTCAAGGAGGGGGGCATGCCTTTACCAAGGTCCTGGAAAAACAGCTCAAGAACAAGAAAGCCTTTCAGTCGAAGGCCAACTACCCGCTCGCTTTAGGAGAGGGGAGCTATCCCATGATGTCTTGGGTACAGAGAGGGACCAGGGAATTATCCCACGATGTCTTGAAACAGGAATTCCCCCCCCCCCCCGAACAGATGGCCACACTTGACTGAAAACATTTACCTACCGGCCAACTACATGTGCAAGCGGTAAAAAGTTGGTTTGCAAAGGTAGTTGTATAGATTTCATGTGTTTTGTCTCATCCATACCAAGTTTCTAGATCTACTGTCAAAGTGAATGACAAATAAAGAATATGTTTTGCAGATTTTCCTTTGATTTTTTACTGTAAATATGTGATCATGTTCTGAATAGAACACCATGTCTGTTTCTGGTGGATCCAGTATGTGTGAAATTTGTTGAAGTAGATCTAAGTACAAAGTAGGTACAAATTATAAATGTATGTGAGAATTGAATTTTTTGGGAAAAAGGGTCCTAAATTAATGAAAGTCTTAACTTTTATGCCTGGGACATCAAAATCTGGAGGGATGGGGAGAAGGGCAGTGCCCTATCCTAATGCCATGTCAATGTGGATTGTGACATTTCATGGATTCAGCCAGGACATTATTCAGGTAAGAAATTAGGTCGGTGAACAAAAGGCAATGAAGATTGCAAAAGATAGAATCAGCCTGTTTTTGTGGCGATGGAATAAAGAAAAATTTTGATTAAAGACCGTTTTCAAATTTTACCTTTGGAAGGTTCTAAAATGAGACAAATGTGACAAATGTAAATGTTTTCCATGTTAATTGTTCCGCTTCTATGGTCCATATCTCATTCCAACAAATTTCACACCTACTGGATCCACCAGAAACAGACATGGTGTTCTATTCAGAACATGATCACATATTTACAGTAAAAAGTGGAATGAAAATCTGCAAAACATATTCTTTATTTGTCATTCACTTTGGCAGTAGATCTAGAAACTTGGTGTGGATGAGACAAAACACATGAAATCTATACAACTACCTTTGCAAACCAACTTTTTACCGCTTGCACATGTAGTTACACTTCAGGGAGTTTTTGATATTGATATGAATTTTCTTATTCCACATTGAAAATGTTTTCCATTTCACATGTTTATGCTTTTGAGTTCAAATGGGATAAGTACTGACTCGATATAAGCGAACAAGAAGGAAATTGTTTGTTCAAAATACAGAACTTTTTATAAATTCTCCACCATTTCGCCCACGCAAATATCCTCATACCTTCTGCAGGTGCTGTAGTCCCTTCTGCAGAAGTGTGTACCAACTGAAGAAGTGTGCAACAGCTTGTCCTCCCTCCCGCACACTTCCCGGATGTACTTCTTCAACATCCTCTCAAATAAAGGACACAAAACCTGGAACAATTTACCTTTCTGTCAAAGGACGGCTCCCTGGCACCCTCCAGATTGTTTACTCGTGAATTTTCACCTATAATTTGTCAATACAGCAATTAAATTATGATTGAGATCAACAACCAAAAGGTTTCGCTTCCGGGAATCAATTTCAAAGATAATTGTGGGATAGAAATGCATTTGTTCCGTTCTCTTTTTTATTTGAACAATACTCGTTCTTTTATTTCAAACTCAGTACATACACCACATGAAGTGAAAAGTGATTTTGTTTCGTTCCGAAATTCTGTTGAAATATGTCGGGCTGGTCTTATTTATTAAAACAATTGTGTCTGAAGAATGAAATGATCTTGTATTTTAAATTCTTTTTGGATTTCTGTAAAATATTCTGTTTGAAATATTTGATGAGTTTGCAATGGCCTTTATCAAAATCAACCTTCTCAGTTCTCTTCATTTTTGTTAATTTTAACATGAAACATCTAGACATGCAAATTACTTTGTCGAGACACGATCCTCAAAGTAGATCTAACTTCACTTTCATTATTCATAGAAAAACACAAAATAACGGACACTGACTGCAATTTAAAACAAAATTCTTGCCGAGTTCGAGAGAAGTGACCAGCGCATCAGCAGGTCCCTGGGTGGGAACGAGACTGTTTCAGAAAAACCATATGGTTCTCAACTCCCGTCAGAGTGCACATGTACATTATGTTTAAAAAAATAATGTGTATAATTATATTTACATTTAATTGTATCGTCGTGGGTTTGTGTCTTTGATTAAGATACTTACCACATGGATAGGAACAGTAGAGTTAATATGACCGTCTCATTTTCCCTATTTTTGCGGAGGACTCCCTGGCCTGACACCTGCTGAGCTCAAAGCAGCTCACCTGCCAAGCATCGACCGCCTCTCAACAACGTCTCAATCACCATTACTCCGCTAAAACTTACTCCAAAGAGAAAAATACGTCTCTTGTTCACTCTTCGTATTTTCATTGTTTGAAAAGGTATCTTGTCAGACTGCTTGACTACATTTATTAAAATTCAATTGTCTCCGCAAAAAGTAAAGGAGCAACCATATTTTAGATCAAATAATTTTTGATTTCTTGAACCATGTGATTTCTTTCAGACTAGGTTCATTGCGTGTGGTTGAAAATAAAAATTGCATCACGAAAGATTTAGAGAATTTTTAAATTTTTTAAAAATCTCTATATACCTGGTCGTCCAGTAATTCCCTTTTTTTAAAACGTTTGCGAAATAATTTTAACTGAAAACATTGAAGGTGGAAAATTGTTATTTTTGATTTCTGGTATGACAAATTAATAAACATAAGGAAATGTTTAATAAATCGTTAAATATATTTCTTGTGATAAATGACTGGGGAGATGTTCGAGAGATGCATGTTCACTTATGTTTATAAATCTTTGAAAACAAAACTTACTGCAATTTATCTGTCACAAAATTAATACCACCAATTTTTCCTTTCCTCTTAAAGTAAACATAGAGGACAGAGAGATAACCATTTAATGTGTGATGTGGGTAGTCTTTTCTTCCATAATTACCTTTAAAATTAGTTTTGCACAACTATTGACAGAAGCGAGAAGGCTTGAAAGGAGAGCACGTGTACTGTTACGCAGCTTACAAAGTGCGACATCAATCACCTGCGAGCTTCTCTATGATTGGTTTATTTGCCGCTTACTGGCCACGCCTCTCCTTGATTCAGTGGCTTGGAACGGTTATTAGCAGGCCAGGACTGCGTATAAAAGCGGTAAAAATTTTAAGTGAGCATCAACAGGTGTTTTGAGCAACAGAACAGAGAACAAGTCATGTGCTGAACTGACTTCAACCGTAAATCAGAAATTTTTGTATTTATGAACTACACTCTTATGTTTGCTGGACCTTTTTTTTAAACTTTGACAGACATCAGGCTTCTTGCAATCGGATTTACATCAAGTGAAAATTAACAGTACAATTAAACAAACACTGGTACTGTCAGATCAGAGCTGTGTCCTTCAAAGCCAGCTTCAGATCAGATACGGCAACAGTACCCGCAAAACTAGACTCTGTGTAAAGTGAATCAACCAGAAGAATCAGAATGACTCTACCTGATTCACCCCTGCATCACCATCAGCAGCAGCACAGAGCGGATGACGAAGATGAGTGCAGACACCGATGGGACATCAACGACAACACCATGCCGATAGTAAGTAAAAATCGTTAAAAGTGGTCTTCACTGTAATGTTTATAGTGCTAATATTACAGGTTCTGTCAGCACAAATTGCTGTCCTTTTTAAATTTTTGCCGACAGAAGCTGAAGTTATCAATTTTTGCCTTAAATGAAACATTCGGTTCACAGCTCCAAGGGATTGGCTCAGAGCTTCAAGTCGGGCCATTACGAATAGTTTATTCGAAGAAAAGAAGCAAATTGTAAATTTTTACATTATAATTTTTCTCGAGACGACTTGGCACAGTAAACATCCATTTTTTCAATCAAAATTAAATATCAGTAGGCCACCTGTTTAAATTTAAGATTTAAATCTGGACTGTTGAATATATTAAACATAATAATAAGCGATAAGGCAGGTGAAATGCACTTTACTTTGATTTGTAACTTTGATGAATGGAAAATGACAGAGGGGATGGGATATTTCCATATTGTTGAAGTCAAAACCGTCCAGAATAAATTAAAAATTAACAACTGCTTAAAACCCTGCACAGAAATGAATATGTAGTTATAAATTATGGTAATTAATATATTGCTTCTTTGAATTATGATACGTACACATATGTTACAGTTCAATGTGACTTATATGTTTTCAAAACATTTAACACATATAATTTCGCTAATGACATGCATAGATCAAGCTACAAATGAAAGGTCAACAAATAATAGAATATTAATAAAAATCTTATGAACAATTTTTTATGTTCAGTACAATGAGTTTTTTTTGCAGTGCAATATTTTATGATGTATAATTACAACACATAAAACACGCATATGTAAATTTTAAGAAATAATTGTAAAAATGGTCGATTCCATTTCTCAGTATGAAAATGCATCAAGAAACGCATTGGAATCTGTTCCCAAAAGCTCAACCATTTCAACACCTTATTAATAATTTAAGCCCATTTCTATTATTGGATTTTGAATTTATTTTTGTGTATCTCCAGTGGTAATAAAAGTGAAATTGGTCTGTACTTGAGAACCTACAGAGAAGTGAAGTGTTGTTGATGGTTGGAGTACTGGAAGACTCCTTGAGAAGCATTGAGAAAGTGTCATATAGTTTGACCACGATGAGTCCAATTACCATTCGGAATCAGGAGACCGTTTCAGCATCAGGTCCTCCCATAATGTACCGTGGTGACTGAGTAGTATACATTGTTCGGGGTGTCAGCTATGTTTGAATAGCAAATAGTGCCAAATACCTGTGTGAGATGCGACGAACCCCGAAGGAACCTGTTATATTTAGTTGATGAGTTTGAGACATCTTGAGACTATGAATGGGTCTAAAATGCTTTTGGGTGCATTTCTCTTAGTGTACGGCCTTTTTTGTATTGTTGTCTTATGAGTACAGCATATGCATTTTCCTGTCTGGATGCGGACTCATGAAGTTACTAGTCCCGTAGCAAAAATTGCTTTTCTCACAATACAATGCAAGAGATAATATGATAGCATTATTCCGAATAAGCTTAACGGACTATGGGAGCAGTCTATTCGCAGATAAATGCCAAACAATCCGGTCAGCTTAAAATTGAGGAATTAACACGTCACATTTAAAAAAAGGTAAAAATTTATAAAAAGCAGAACTCATGAAGTCATCATGTATAGGATTTACCTTGTTATGAGCCCTTGCATCTGAAGCACCTTAAAGAGGAGGGCTTGTAGGGTCATCTAATAGCTTGTTTGGGCTGAAGTTACAATTCCTAAATCGGCTTCTTGATGCTCAATTTGCCTCAGTGAAAATTTACCGTCACCTCTTGGTCATTTCTAGCAGTTGTGAAAGGTTTAAAATCGGAGGAGGGGTTCAGTAAATCGGATAATGATGTGAATGTTGCAGAAAGCCGTGGTAACTGGTCGCAATTGGCCAGACATGGCCGTCGGCAAAAGTTTATGATCGTATTGAATTTTAGTAGCATCTTTTATACAAACAGTCATCATATTTCTCAATTCTATTTTCTTTCTTTTGAATTGGATGATAACAATTTTGTGATATTCTGCGGTAAGTCGTCAATGGCTTACAGAAACCCTAACACGCAAGCATGTACAAAACAGACATGCACGCGAAACCCTTCAACAAAAGCCTTTAATAACCATTGTCAGCAAAGGGCAAAAAGAAACTGATGGAAAATTACAAAGAAAAAATTCCTTTAAACTGGGTAGTAATTTTGGGTAATGCCGAAAACTCGTATAATTCCATCAATAATGCCACGCATGAAGAACTCGACCTTTGGAGCGATGCGATGAAATCCGCAACATTGTTGAAAATTTCAGCGTCTGCTAACATTTAGGTCTGCGACATCTTGCTTCAACAACGATGATTTGAGTAAACGTAACCGTATTTGCTTTCGTCTCTTTGCAGATGGCGGAGCACGATGACTGGCAGGACTGGCCTGACGGACACTGTCGCTTCGTATACCCAGCGGAATGCGAGGACGCACGCAGACACTCCAGCGGATGGGCGATGCGTAACACCAACAACCACAACGTCAACATCCTTAAGAAGTCCTGCCTCGGCGTCCTCGTCTGCAACAGAACCTGCGTCCTCGACAACGGGGGAAGAGTGTCTCTCAGACCCGCCATATGTGACAAGGCCAGGAAGAAACAGCTAGGTAAGTTCAGTTGTTGTTTCTCAATACCAATAGCTGAAATTTGTTCATTCAGTCAAATTGTATCAGAAGAGGTTGTAGTTTGAAAACGTTACTAAAAATTTCTTCTGGGAACTTAATTAACTAAAGCCAATGAGTTACAAGGATGGAGTGCAAAACAAAAAGGCATGATACCTTTCCTGTGCCCGAATAAAACATATCAAATAAACTTGCAAAAGTTTGTGATCTACAAGAATTTGTCTTCTGCAATTGGTTTGCAGAATTCTCTCCAATAGATGATTTCCAGGGACCAAAAAGTATGATTTCGAAATCATCACCGGAAAGAAAATGATTTTCCATTCACATCTGAACGTGCAAAACGGGAAACTAAAATAACAGTTATTAATTCTGGGCAAATAACATGAAACCTAAATTGGCGATGCATTTGTGTTCTTCAAACTGTATGAATCATTAAGTGATCAGCCATTTAGTCCAATTGTCTCGTAAAATTCCCACTTATTTCCTGGCATAATTACCTCAGTGTAATTACAAGTGCCTGGAATACAAGTAATTTACTGGTATACTGAACGACATCATCAATTAGCTCAGTGAATTTACAAGATGCTCCCTCGGATAAATGTAGTCCAGTAGGGGAAAAAAACCACGGAAATATGACGTAATATAAAAGACCCCTTTTAAAATATTAGTTAAATCACCTACAAAAAATGACAAGGTGATTGCGTAATTTAATCAGTAATTATTAACAAATAGGAGGAAAAGGAGGGAAAATTGAGTCCTGAGGATAAATGAGAACTGTCTGGTGCTCCATCAACTGTTGCTTGTGTTCGCCGCATCCCATTCACGGTTCAGCAGCGACACGGTCCTTGATCCAACCGGTCTTGAGTGTTAATTCCCCGTGAAAACTCGTTTCCTAGAAATTAAGTGGAATTAAGTGACATGGAAGTAATAATACAAAGCGAAGGGTGACATGTTGATGTTGATAGGAGACGGGTAATTATGGGTATTGGTGTTAGGAGGGTATTGGAGGGTAGGGTCCCGGGCTCATCACATCACTGTCCTATTACTGCAGGATGCCTGCGGGATGGAAGGGTCTGCCTTCAGCAGTGTGAGTGCGCCCTTATGCAAAGATTGAACAGCCACCATAAAAAGTAAATCCACTGTAGTGTCCTCACGTGTCCCCCTTCCGTCTTTGGTGATCACATCGCAACAACAGACACGTGCGCTCGCCGGAAATCACTTGCTGCAGAGCTTGCTTTCGGAAACTAGATTAGGCTCGCCCAAAAAAGTAACAAAGTGAGGTTATTTTTTGCCACATTTTTACCTTAGGCCCTCACGTGAAATTCAAAACCAAAATAAAGGTCAGACAAAAAGCTAATAATTCGGGCATCAAAAGTGCTGAGGTTCAACCCCTGATGAAAACCTCAGGCCACAAAGTCTTTCAAAGACCAAAATATCTTTAAATTTAAATTAGATGTCAATCTGCTCTCGACCCTTAAACTTTTAAACTTAGAAGATGAAAAAAAATTATCCAGCGATGTGTAACATACGAAGCGGTGAAGATTTATAACTTGACCCTTTCAAATGGATGGTTCCTTTGAAACAAAAACAAACATATGGATTTTTCTTAATGTCCTTCAGTAGTAATTTGAATGCCACCGCAGATGACACCACCAGAAAATTACCTATTCCAGTTCATTGATAATCGCCACCATTGACAAAAGAAAACAGTTAAACTGTATGAAAACTCAATTAGCTTATTTCGCACACTCGTCGATTAAAACAGAGGTAAACAAAGTGGAAGATGCCCCGAAGGATGGATGCCCCGATGCCCCGTGAGATGCGTTGTGTTGGTCAGCTGTGACCAGGGGCTCAGGTACAGTGGGGCGAGGCAGGTGGACCGCTCGTTCCTCCGTATCTGTGTCTGTCTGTTGCCTCGACCTTATCTGCTTATCTATCTACGGCAAGCTGACATGCATGCCGTTCTCTACAGTTGACTTCTTCCGTGTTCGAAACAAACAATACAAATTAAGAGACAACCAAAGGACAATTACTAGCCTTGGTGCATCATTCTTTTCAAAATTTGAAATAATTTAAATAAATTTACATTTTTCTCTAGACGAAATTCACATTCTAATTTGAAAAAGCTTTAACATACAAATGTTATCAGCCTGTCATATCTTTTGTTATCAGCTATTTATCTTTTGCGGAATAATTTTTACTTGAGGCGGACATGTTCTGCACACTTTGTTATTTTACTGTAATCACATTTAAAAATTGTCAGGAAACAGGATATGTTTCAATAAAATGATCAAGCGGTTGTTGTCATCGGTTAGGGTGGACCTCACTCCGAACAAAACAATGGAGGCACGTGCCTTAAAAGGTGGTCTCCATCACATTTCCATTTACCCCGAAAGGTTTCTTCTGCCAACCTATGCCTTGTATTGTCACTGCGGCAAAGTGATAAATTTCCTTAGGGCAAAAACACTAACGTGCAGCATGCTGGAATGAATTAGCTAACAACATTCACTGATGTATATCAAGCCAGGTTCTTTGCAGAACATTGTGTTTCTGTAGAACCAAAACCAGTTTTATTGCGGCATAAATTTGAAATATGATTCTGTCTATCTCAATTCCATTTTCCCGGCAGACTGAACAAAACTACATAGGGCTTATTTTCCATTAATTGCATTCAATGACATCAGATAATTTATCCCTTTCACAACTGAAATTAATCCGAAGTCGCTGTATAATGAGCATATTTGATGAATGATTTGGGATTAAAGTGGTAATTTTACACTTTTATGCACCGACACCACAAATGTAAGCATTACTCATGAGGGTTTTACTTTTTCGTTTATTCCAGGAAAGCCATGCCCTAACCCTAACTGTAGCGGTGTTCTGGAGATCTTGCCCTGCAGAGGGCACTGCGGGTACCCAGTCACCCACTTCTGGAGACACACCAATGGGTCTGTCTTCTTCCAGGCAAAGGGAAACCACGATCATCCGAGGCCGGAAATGAAGGCTTCAGCGGAGGCCCGCAGGCACTCCTACATGACGAGAGAAACCAGATCTTCGATGGTGGGTATTTTGTTTAACTCGATTCGTTAAAAAAAATGAACAACAGAAAACATCATCATTGATTAAATAAATACTTATGCATTTTACAATTAAATGTACAAAGATTCTCGACATGGTGTAAAATGGCTCAGGTTTCACAGAACAGGTTTTTTTTCCTAGATCGGAGAACGAACCCGCGTGTCCAGGAAGAGGATGTTCCTGGAGCAGGGCAGCCCGGAGTTCCAGTCCGTCGCAAAGCTTCCCCGACTCCAAGGTCCCGATTCCATGATGCCTCCCCCGCTCAGCGACCACAAGGACATGATCTGCTCCTGTCCACCATTCGAGTGTTTCTGCCGATCAGTAACCAACCACCATGCCGATAACTTCTTGGGTCAGAACCCCATGCTGCAGCCGTTTGCCCAGCCACCTTTGTTGTCACCCACAGCATTGAGCTTTGGTCACCCAACACCGAATCCTTATGAATCCTTCGATCACATGGGAATCCAGCAACCCATGATGAGGGATACCTATAGTGAATACTTCGATTTAAGTCCAATCGAAAGATTCCACCCTCAGGGGTTCTCCAGCTTTGAAGCTGGGACCGTGAAAAGTGAACCAATAGTGGTTCCCAATGCTAATATTTACACCAAAACAAAACCAAGTCTCTCCATCCAAGATTGCATGTACAGCTCCAACGCATGTACAGTCAGTCCGAACCAACAGGTGGAACCGGTTCTCCCAACCTATTCACAGTCACACCACAGTGCCTCCAGAAGCAGTAACCCGCCGACTCCTCCAAATTCAAACGCAGGTGTGGTACCAAGTTCTCCTTACCAGAACACAGTAACCCCAAGTAGCTCCTACAACTCTCCTCCACACTACAGTCTGTCTGGTACAACACCCCATAGCCACCATCAACAACACCAGCAGCATCAGCTCAACAACGACAGTTTAGTGAACTCCAGTCCAAATGTCCATGAACTTTCACCCCAAACTCTTGATCAGTTCGAGTTCAATGATGCAGCCGATTTCCTTTCTCTAGATCAACCAATCAATAAGAAGCTTCCAGCTCCAGCATGCGCAAATAACCGGAAACCAACTGTATCCAGTAGTGACGTCACCAAGGGAGCAACAAGTGATCTCTCTGCCCTGTTAGGCCTTCCTTCCATCTCGTCTTTCCTGGATGAGGGTGAGGGAGAGAACCCTGCCAATGAGCACATTGACAAAATTCTTGGACTCAGTCTCAACTACGGTGAAAGAAGTCCCGAATCCCACAAATCCAACACAGACTCTCTTTCTCCAGTTTCCAGCAGCGACCAGAAGGTTCCCTCCGAAGGTTCCCCTCTCTCACCATGCAGGGGACCCACCCCACCATCTCTCATCGAACTACAGCCGCTAAAATCAAACAACGAAAACATTGCTAGTCCAAAGAAGCTCAGTGATATTTTTCAGACAGCAAAACAGACACCAGATCTCCATCAGTTGAATCAACACCACTTTGCTAAAGCCAGTTTCCACACGGCGTACAGCGAACATTCCGCGCACCGCTACGGCACGTGCTACACACAGAAGCAACAGCAACACCAGCATCAACAACAGCACTATGAGGAACAGACCAATGTAACGTGGCACAGTGATGTTCTCTTTGCATTGTCACATCATGGACAGCAACTTCAGCAACAACATCATCAGCCATTACAACAGCATCATCATCAACAACAACTACAAGCCAACACCTTCAGTAACCACAATCATTCCATCAACATCACACTTAGTTACAATTGAACTGAGCTCTGATTCTGTGAATGAGATTGTGCCAAGAAGAGTGTGTTGAGATGAAAACATGGTGGTTTCCAGAGGCAGCTCATTGTGAAGGGGCGAACAGGGTCCTGAGACGCAGAACTTTCACTATCAGGGTAACCAATGTGTGTAGTGCCAGAGACGCACACAAAGTGACTCAATCGCCAGGTCACATGATCCCATGAGCACGGATCAGCCACGCTGGTCAGATGGGTCCCAAAGAGACAAGATAAGGATCTGGTGAGGAGGAGGTGATGGTGGTGACCTACGGACAGGTGACAATCACCCTGATATTGTGGTCAGAGAGGTGATACTTGAAACCAGCCCTGTCAAGACTTCATCTCCTTGACAACAAACGGTGTAATCCTTGGGACAGGGTCGCCATGGTGACCACTGAGCAGTGTACGGGCAGCAGTATCATGTGACACAGATCTCACTCGAGTTATCTCATAATTATACATAATTTCCACACGTTTATACAGTTCAACATATCTGCACGGCTCTCCGCTTTCTGTTTGTTTAATTGTTTCATTGCAGTATTAGGTGTCAGTTTTTGACAGAATATGAAATCCATTGTCTTCCCATTGTCTGGTTCGGATGAGGGAGCAAAGTGCATAAAAAGTTTTCCTGGATGAAATGAAGCCAATGTGGAAAAACCTACAAAATGTGAACAATATGTCAGAAAAAGCACAATTAGTGGAACAGGTTTGATTTTGACAGAAGATCCTGGGAAGCTTGAAAAAAGATTTGTGCGCGTAAATGGTAAATAAGGTGCAATTCGATGGCTTTGTTTTCTCATATACACGTGGAATCTTTGTCAGGTTTCATACACAGGTTTTCATGTCAAACAGAACAAGAACCACATTTATGCCATTTCTGACCTGTTGCCTTTGCGCACTTTGTTTCATCATCCTGAAAAAAAAATATAAATTTCCTGGCCTTTTCTGACAACTGACATACACAATAAAAATGAATTCTTTTTTCTTATTTCATATCGTACAAACTAGTCCAATTGATTTCATTCCAAATGCTATTTATTATTTAATGTACAAACATTCTAGCATTGTAAATACCCACTTGATTGCTTTGTTTGTGTGAAATAATCATCATTATGAATTCGTGAATATGAACCATGAAGTTGTTATTCGTTCCTTCCAAGATATCCATAAAACTTACTTTCACGATGAATGTGCTTTTGCACATGCAATGTATTCCAATTGTATTAAAGAAGTTATTATATAAATGTACTGATTTGCTATTTACAGACATTTATAAAGTATTACTACCGATGCTATTGAAAGTGTAAAAAATATTACAAAGGTTGGTTTGTAGGGGACATAGGCACTTCGGCTTTCAAATAGCATTGCATTTCGCACACATGCCTTTTGCCATACAATATATTGTATGATAGAAGCTGTACATATTTTGATAGAACACATGCATTCCATGGGCTTCCAAGTTACTGTATAGTTGCTTCTTATTGTATGTACAGATTTTGAGTTATTTATTTTTCCTTTTGAAATTTATTTCACATAATAAAAAATGTTGAAAATAAAATACACTGGTTTGTTTTGCAATAATTTATATCAAGTATCTTGAGTTGATCTCGGTGACACAAAATAATGGAATTAAATCACAAAATCTTCATGTAAATCCGCCAACCGTCGAACGCGGCAAAACGATAATTAATATCACCACACTTTTTGCTTTCAACCGAAATACTAAAGAGAGAAAGAATTACAAGCAATTACTAAACAGTAAACTAAAATGCTTGAATTCCAACCGTCTTGAAGTATTTTATTCTATTTTTTCTGAAACTTAAAAAAAAAACAAGAAAGTCCTCCTGCGTGAACGCAAGAGGCATACCGCCTGCTGCGTAGCAAGTGCTCACTCTGCTGTCCTATCTCGGGGGCAGGGGTACCCGATCCCAGCTGGGGGGTACCCTGGGCTATCCCCCAGATGGGGTACCTCCCCCAGGTGACTGGGGTGCCCCCCAAATTGTCCCTGGCTGGGTACCCCCACCTGTGGATGGAAACACACCCACGAAAACATTACCTTGCAGGGGCACCCCATCCCAGCTTGGGGGGGGGTACCCTGGGCTACCCCCCAGATGGGGTACCTCCCCCAGGTGACTGGGGTGCCCCCCAAATTGTACCTGGCTGGGTACCCCCACCTGTGGATGGACACACACCTGCGAAAACATTACCTTGCCGTCGTACTACGTTCGCGGGCGGTAATTAAAAGAAAACACTACAGGAATCATAGCAGTTGCGTCACGTGAAATAAAGAAGTACTCAAGATTTAACAGAATTGCGTGGTTGTTTAATGTAGAGTATTCATTTATTATTTACACTTATTTACAAAGCACATATTTACAAAACCATTTACTGCAGTAATTTTTACATCACTATAAATTATATCCATTTTCCCATAAATATTGACATCAAACAGTTCGCAATGCCAATCATTAGTGCAGGATCACTCGCTTTATACTGGATGACATCTCAGCCACTTTCAAACACATCACATTGAGAGTGAGTCCCTTCCCTACTATCAAAGTTAATTTTTCGCGGAATCCTTTACTGTACTTATTAGATTTAGAAGGTAAAGTATAAATTAAGTCTACTGAAAAAGTCTCTCAAGGATTTCGCTAAAAGTCGGCTGACAGAAACGTCTTAAAACGTCATTTCAAATGGTTTCGACGTTTGTTTTTCCTGTGGCACAAACGATGTTGATTGCACAGGGTTTGCTCACGAATGGTAGTCAGACGACATTTTTGGTTATGAAGTAAGGTTCAACAGCGGAAACAAGGTCTGTGCGTGTTGCAACTGCACAGTTAAAAGTGATACAAAAATGCATGAAAATTGTAGGCATACTTTATGGAACATGTTTGCTACAAATTTTTCCCTTAGTACAAAAAGACTCCTCCTTTTATACGTTATTCCTCTGAAGTATCCATGAACATACAAATTGATACTAATGTGTAATAAATTTTAGGCTCAAATGGTATGTATGGAACACTTAAGAAATTATCAATTTCCTGGATAAAGCATACATTTAGAATATTTCTGATAACTTCGAACAAGATTTCTATCGTGTTCAATAATAATTTTAATTGCATGTACTTTTTTTAAACACAGTACACATTTTGTTTATCATGTGTGTAATCTAATTTAACGCAACCCCATCGCTCATCTCCTTTCATTTTTATGCTTCTGATGTACCCGTGAATTTTTGTTGTGTTGACATCTCATGAATCTGGTTGATTTCTCATTTTCACACACAAAACTTTCCAATTGAATATCTCGTTCACACTGATCAACACCGACCGAAACACAGACAAACCTCGTGGCATCCACACTGCCAGTGGAGAAATCTATCAGTGTGAACGCCTACTAGTAGACAGTTCGATTCAGCGATTCGAGTTTTCACGAACTTAACATTAGAGCTTTCCCCAAGGGATAACAAACAATTTCTAGCAACAAAAATGTAACCTCCAGTGGGATTTGAACTTAAAAATTCCAGGTCAACCGAACACCATTCAGAATAGCTCAGGATGGGCAATCTTGAGGTGTAAGATCAAATCCCATGTACAGTCTGTAAAAAAAACCTTTTTGTTGTTAGAAATTTTCGTACCACTTAGGAAAGTATTCAATGCCAACAGTGTCAAATTTTGTGTGTTCATGAAAAACTTGACTCTGAATCTGTGTCAGTCTCAGTATTATAGTCGGTCAGTGTAAATGAGCCATAACATTAGAAGTATTCGTTTCTATAATACTGCTGACTACGTATTAATAAGATTTAACATCAAAATCAGCTGCACGAATTATCCACTCAAGTATGGCAAAGTAAAACCCATTTATAACCCAGTAAGATACTCTTAACATTAGGGAACTTCTTGTATTATAACAAGAAACATGAAAGACAAATACAGTAACACCAAATGCCCTTCATTTCTTCACAACTAATGACTTGACCTGATGCAGTTCGTAATGAGGTTTAAAAACAATCCTGTCATTTAAATAAAATCTCGTATTACATTCGTACATCCAATTAGTATTAACAGTAGCACATCTTTAATGTTAAATAATTGCCTTTTCTTCTGCGTTTTTATCAGCTTGAACCATTGTTTACAGCGAGCGAAGGAACGAGGACATGACATTTATTTCTGAGCGATACCGCTTTTGTTCAGTGCGAACATTGCTTAAACTCACAGCTTAGCACTTGCATTAGTACGTACATATTGGCAAACATAACAAGATTTGTGATGATTGTGGTTTTATATGATGTATTAATTTGCTGACCACAGAACAATCCACTGTAAAAATAAGACACAAAACGTACTGGCTGACATTAAGAAAATACCATCTATCTCCTATAAGGGGCTCGTATGTGGTAATTTAAAAATATTTAAACGTTTATGAATGTTTACATCCACGCAACACTAACTGATTGCAGTTCTGATTGATTCAAAAAGACTCACAGTCCCACTTAGTTATGTGACGAAGTATATACAGCGAAATGTAAAACACTATTATTGCATTTGGTATTGAAAAATCTTTAGCCGACGGCAATGGTAAGCAAATGTGCATTGATTAGTGTTATCATTCGTTACAAACCCGTTCACATTTCCGCTTGTTACATAAATAAAAGATGATTTCCAACCCTAATATTTTGGGTTTGCTATTCTGGAAATAGAAACTTTTACACATTGAGAACTGCACTGTTCAAAGACTCGGAACTATTTCCTTGCCGATTCGCCAACGAATCATTGCTAGTGTGTGAGGACACTTTCAATTATCAAAAGGTACATTTGACACTACTTTAACTTGAAGAACACAATGACAAAAGCCTTCATTCAGTACCAGGTTGATATTATCGCTCATTTTAATACTTACGAATTACATTGGCACAAATAGGTAATTGTGTATTTACACATGCGATTAGTTAAATTTTTGCGATTTTTTTAATTGAAAAATAGGAATAGTTCAAAAAGAAGTTCTGCGCCCATTTTTGCGATTGCGATTCCTATTCATTCCATAGGTGGAAAAGAATGATAATCATCCACGAAATCGCAAAAGTTCAACTAATCGCAATTGTAAATGGGCCTTAAAACACATCACTTCATCATCCCAAACTCCTCTTGAACAGTCTTATCTACCGAACACAAACATCAACGTGTAGCACCTTTGCGATAATTCAAAAGCTTACAAAAGTCCAAACATACTCATAAAGTATTCTTTCATTTATTATTATTAAACATTTATACTTTGAACATGCAAACTTTGTATCACTACAACCTGTACATTATAGAACCCTGTATTTTCTTTAACCTGTACAACATTTATACTGGAAGATTTCATATTTAGTCACGTTCTATTCTT
>JBCAUG010230155.1:0-18801 GCA_038406175.1 Haplosyllis leylae | reverse complement strand
GGAGAGAATCGTACGATGCCGAGACTCGATGGGAGACTCGAAACTCTACACATCGATGACGTCTTTTACGAGACTAGGTGCCAGGTAGTAGGCGATTGAACTGAAGATCTGATATGGAAAAGCTACCGCCAGTGACATTAGATCTGGGAACCTCTGGGTTGTAAATCCAGCAGTATACCCACTGAACTATTCCAACATGCAATAGTTCGCATCTTTAAGCTCTTTAATTGATGTCTACCTGAAAGAAAACTGTACAGCTCCCTGCTAAGAACTTTCGATCATAATAAATAACACATAAATAGTCAAAATTTACTTATCTTTTATTTAGTCTCCCAAGGAGACTGTGTATGATGGTGTGTGAGAAATACATGCTCAAAATTCTCGGAGTGAACAACACCCCCTCCCCCCCAAACCAAACCAAAAATGAAAGTAAGCAATTTTTACAAAAAATACTTTGTTCTTCAAAGCTTCATGTAAATTACATTGGCAACACTTCCAAATGGTTTCAGATTCTTTTCCAATTAATGAGACACCAATGGCAAGACATTACTATCAAATACAATTGACGTCTCATTTCCACTTTTTTCTCCACTACAAATTGTTTCCCATCACTATTTCTTGTGACAATGATCCGATTGTCCTGAGTTGACAAACAAAATCAAACAATTTAGCACATATTTCTTTATCACCTTCATCTAATACTAAGTTAGACAAGTCCTTTTGAAGTTCAGTAGCATACCAAAAGATACATCACCCAGGATATTTGAACAATTGACTGCGTCATTAGCCCGCTGTGTATTGATTGACATCTTGGAGTGAGCTTTGTCTTTATGGAGAAAAATAGCTGAGGACGTTATTTAGTGCATACTGGTCACTTTTGAGGTGTATAATCTGTCTCAAAATTAAGTAACAATAATGTTATTGTTGTCAGGGGCGGCTGTTTCAGTACATTGAAGTCTGACTTTTGTACTTCACACATACTTAAATTAAACTCGTTTAGTTTATCATCATTTTGGATCAATAAGGACAGGGATTTTCATTTAACATTACAGATTGCAAAAGATCCCCCAGAACAAAGTTTGGCCAAGCCTGTAAGGCCTTGTGAGACAGTAAGGTTGCATGTCGAAACCATGAAATGGTGTAGTGAGGATTCCGAAAATTTGAGTTTTTGAGATGACAAATACGAGTGTGAACTTCTTCACAATTATCTTGATCACAACGAACACGTAAATTTGCTGTTATCCCCTGACATAGCCACACAGGCAGGCTCTGGTGAGTAATTAAAAGTTGAGGCATTGAATTCCTCTAGTCTCTGTCTCAGTAATGGTTATAGTGATGAGCCACAGTTTTACGCGAATATCCACTTTTTGGATTGAGGTCCTTGTTCTTAACTGAAAGACAGAAGACCCAGGTCACAGTTTGAATTTGGGATCGCCTCCAAAAAAGTGGATCTTCCATAGAAACAACAGTTCATGACTTCAACAGAGACTGAATGTGTTTACATACATCTCAAATAGTGTATGTGAAGGACTGATAACCTGTGTACTAGTATGATACATGTACAAATAACCTTTATGGTTGAAGTGTTTGAAGCACCTGAAGTATTTCCGTTCAAAACGTTCAGTAAAGTCAGTAGAGTTTCCAAGTAGCCCTCAACTTGAATTTTTAGGGTGTTTGAGTTTCGGCTTTTGCTGAAGTCTCGCCCAATTTCCAGCGTTTTAACAATTTCTGAGTTTAATTAAGTTCTTTATCTTCCGAATTTGTTGATACTTTTGGATTTTACTAAAACAGAATTTGGTCTTTTTCACACTATTGGTCTTCAGTAAGTTTTTAATCAGTAGTGGATAATTGATTGAATGTGTTGTCCAGTCAGAAAATTCTATTTCAATTAGAAGCCGTAAGTGCTGGACACCGGCCAGTATGTTTGGCAGTTACGTTTTTTCACGCTGACCGATCGAGAGAGCGAGCCTAGGAAATATTGACAACTTTTGTTGTTCATAAATAAAGCTATGTTTTGTAGCAACGTGCTTAAAACGAGGATTAAGGATCTAACTTCAAAATTTACTACAAATATAACTCCGTATTTCACAACAAACCAGAACTCTGAACGTGTAAAATGCGAGCGACAGGAGTGGACGAAAGCTACCTGGTTATTCTCTACTCTTTCCTCATCCACGCCATTGTGGATGGGCTGCATTACTGCTTCGGTATCATCGTCACAGAACTAATAGAAATACGGAATTTCAGCGGAGAATCAATAGCGATCGTTTCTGTATTGTTTTCGACATCATGGAATCTATTGACCTTCATATCCAGTGGGCTTCACCGGATGTACGGCTGCAGGCTTCCAGTGATGCTGGGAGGAACTATTCTTTGTGCTGGATATGTTGCTGCTGCACTAACCAATCAGGATGTTGTATCCACTGCTGTTTTCCTTGGATTGCTATTGGGTTTTGGCATGACTCTTTCTTACACACCAATTTACATTGTTGCAAATACATATTACAGAAAACGGAGACAAATGGCCAATGGAATCATTATGTCAGGGTCAGCAGTTGGATTAGTTGCATCTGCTCCTTTTTCCCATTGGTTATTAAGGCAGTATGGAATTCCTGGAACTCTCATGATACTTGGAGGTTGTGCTCTTCAAGTTGTAGTACTGGTTACATTGATACCTCCTTTGTCAAATGAAACAACTCAAAATCAAATCACGGAAGAAGAAGAAGCAATTCCCAATCAACCACGGCGTACAAAGGAAGAAGCAGTTTCAAATCAAGCTCAAATCACGGAATCAGAGAAAAGAACTCAAAATATAAGAATTATCTTTAAATCTATCAGATACAAGTTGTTCCATACTTTTATAGCCACAGACTTATTCAAGAATTGGAGATACACCTTTTGTGTTTTGGCAAGCTTTTTCGTGCAGTCAGCAATTAATTATACAGTATATACCTTCTTACCGCATTTAATAATTCAGGCTGGACATTCGAATAAACTGTCGTGGCAACCTATTACTGTCATAGCAGTAACTAATTGTGTGGCCAAATTGACGATGGGAATATGCAACAACACTGCCTTTGTAATTTCAATTACATTTGCGTTCAGTGCATTGCTTCTGGGATTTTGTACAACAATTTTGCCAGTAGTTAGTGATTTCTACTGGCTTGTTTGTGTGATTGCTGGATTATTTGGTTTGGGAAAAGGATTATATTATGCTCTTCGAGGTCCCGTTTTGGCCGAAACTATTGCCGAAGAAGATATTGACAGGGCAATAGGCACTTGTCTATCTTGCACTGGCTTATCTCCCATTATCACTTATCTCGTGATCGGAAAACTCTACGACATTACTGGTACTTACACGTGGCCGTTTTTATTGTCAGGGAGTCAAGCAATATTGGCTGGAATGTTTCTCCTGACATTAGCATGCAGTATTTTTATTAAGCAGGCAAATAATAGAGGAAATGTCCTCGACTTGAGAACGGTGACATAATATCTTTATTCTGGAAAGGAAAATAGTAGAATAATTTATAGTGCCTGTAAAATTACCGGGTCAAAAAAGTTAACATCAATGGTTGCAAAAACGTCAGGTCGTGCCCGAAAAACAGAACTGGGGGGGGGGGGGGGGGGGCTGGGTCTCAGACATCACTGAGTCGGTATTGATGTGATACTCAGTTTGATCAAATATGAACACAATTATGCACCAATCATGATGTTAAGTAGATATAGTAAATGTGCGGATTGTGATTCGAAAGCAAATGAACAAATAGATGATAAAAGGTGTATCTCCCCCGGGAAAGGGTACTATTCACCCTACTTCTGAGTTATAATAACTCAAAAAAAATTATCCAACAAGAAAGTCCTCCTGCATATCAGAGGCGTACGGCGTGCTCAGGCCGCTTGTTTCCCGAAGGGGAGGGACCCCTATCCTGTCTGGGTATACCCCCTATCCTGTCCAGGGGGTACCCCTGTCCTGTCCATGGGTACCCCCAAGAAGGGACCTGGGACCAGATACCAGGGTATTCCCCCAGAAACCGGGTTACCGGTAACCCTCCCTCTCCCCCGTGGACGCATAGACACCTGTGAAAACATTACCTACTCTCGTACTTTGTTTGCGGGCAATAATAATCATTCAGCTTATTTATTTTATTCCAATATCAGTGAAAATGTAGGTTTGACCCTACACACAGATAGTCACACATGTCAACCTATTTAAATTTGTTCCACTGTCATTGAACCAACAGCTACTTTAACTTGAATTGTAAGGGTTAAGATATTTAACCCCCTCTTGCTCGAACTTCGGTATCGCATGTTTCAAACTGATAAACCACTGCAATCATTCTTAAACTATAGCATAAAACATCCAGGAACATGTCCCCACCACCAATTATAACGAAATTTAGCCATGGTGACCTTTTTGGACTACACATTAGGGCATGGAGCCCCGACCTCCAATTACAACCAACATGAATTGCATGCTGACTTTTTCACCTTTGCATCTCAGTTATTTACCTTTTTCTTATCGATGATGCTTTTGGAAGTTTACCAGATAAATAACTACCTTCCTCAATTGCTCAAAAATCCAATTGAAGACTACATTTGGCAAATTAATATGTGTCAGAGTCACTACAAATACTGTTTTCAAGGTCAAAGCTTCTGGCATGAAATTCTCGAAGAATGGACAAAATTTACGTTCACCAATCCAAAAACTGCCAAAGAAATAAAGGAACAAGTAATTTGGTTTAATTCTCACATATTGATAGCTAAAATGCCTGTTTTTTAAAAGAAAGTGGTACAACACAGGAATTACTTGTATAAAAGATTTATTTGGTATTACAAGCATACTGACATATGAAGAATTTATTGAAAAATACTCTATTCATACATCCACTATTAAATACCGTGGAATCATTGATGCAATTCCAAGAGTGTAAAAGGGTGTTAAAAAATACACCTTGTGAATCTTCGATAGAATTCGAAACCAAAATAGATAGTTTAAGAAAATATGGTAAACCAGTATTGATTATTTACAAATATTTATAAGTAAAAATGACTCTCTAGTACACGATAAATGGCGAATCTGTCGAAAGCGTTACGCGGATATCTGCTATGATGAATTTGTAAATCTTCATGTAAAATCAAAGCAATCACTATTTGCGAGAAACTGAGAAGCTTTCAATACAGATTGATGATGAGTGCAATCATTACTAATGTACATTTGAAACACTATAAAATCAAACAAAATAATCTTTGTACCTTTTGTGAGACGAATGTAGAAACAATCAAACACCTGTTCTACCAATGTAAAAGAATTCAAGAATTATGGCACTGGGTTACTGGAAAATTTGGTACTGAGTTGTCATATCAAAATATCATTCTTAACAATGTTTTCCTAATCCCAAGTCATTGGTAAACTGCGTAACGTTGTTAGTTAAACACTACATCTACAAAGCTAGATGTGAAAATGAGCGTGTTTCCGTTAAATCGTGTGAAAATTATATAATTCAATATTAAAGCAAAGCATAGAGGAATCTATTGCGAGAAACAGGAACAAGCTAACCATTCACGAACTGAAATGGAGAGAATGGTAGAAAGAAGAAAAAACTCGTATTGATTTGCTAAAATTTACTTTAATAGTCCTTCCATCAAGTAAACATGTACGACCATAAGAAATAAAAGGGTTAATCTCCCCCCCCCCCAAAAAAAAAACAAACAAACTATCTTCCCTGTTGCAAGCATTCCAAGCCACATGTGTATCACTTGGTCACGGTTTAATTTTCATAGATTACAATCGAAACTTATTTTTGGACATGGCCGATAAGCGCTGAGCCTAATTTCGTTTGCAAAATTAGGTAAACATATTGCCTACATTATCAAGACAGAATACTTTCTTGACAGACACGTCAATCTGGTGCTTGGTGTACAATACTTCCTCGCGATGAGCATTTTTCGACCCAAGTTTAGTCATCATTTCAACAGCTTCTGGATTCTCCTCAAAGCACAGCATCATTACCCTACATTCATCTGGTAGCTTTGCGAGAAGCCCTTTCATAATGACCTTGGCAAGGTGCGCATTTTCAGTCAAAACTGGTCCTATTTTGTAGGTGGTATCAGCCAAATGAAATAGACAGCCATATCCCACTAGTGCGCCTATGTCAACGGTTACAGTCGCGATAGCATGTTCTGGTTTCAGGACGATTTCTTGATGTTTTTTTCTCTTGATTGTGTACAGCCTCGTATTATACTCTTCAAGTTTTTCAGGGGAAATTTCGTCCAGAGGCACTAATCTTGCTTCTGTCGTGGTGACATCTCAAATATGATAATTTTATCGAATAAAGCAATTGCAATTTTAGTTATTACGCCAGTCTTTTTCCTATTACGGTGCAACAGAAGTTGGAAATGCAATGCAATTTATGACCGCTTTCGCTTATTCAAGGAACCGAATTCACTATAAAAAGTGATATTTCTACCCGCGCCACTCGCTGATGTCCAATATAGTTATAAAAGCCAAACATCATCATTGTGTATGATCTGGTTAGCAGGTGGGGTTAAATTAAAACTTCATATTTACACATTCGAAAGTTTAATACGCTCCACTGCATTTCCAAAAAAAAATCTTGACCTTCGAATGCCATCTTGTTAGGTTGGAATTTATCTTGTAGAACCACCCGAGCTTTTTGTTCAATTGGTTTGAATCCAAAATGTTTCTTGTAGTAAGGAGCTCCTTTCTCAGTGGCAAACAATGTGATATTTATGTCTCCCAAAGCCTCCATACATTTGGTCAACAACATTTTGCCAATACCTCGTCTTTGGTACGCGTTGTCCACGATAAAAATGCAAACGAAACCCTCATCATCACTCAGTATATCTCCCATGCTGTATCCTAAAATTATCAAATTATTTGCGTCTTGAGCCACACATTCGAGTTTTCCGTAAATTGTACAACGTTGCCAACAAAGCTTAAGCGGGGAAGAGCAAAATAAATTCAGCAAAAAAAAATTGCCTCCAGCGGGCAGAGAACCCAGGACTTCCTGGTCTCTATTATTATGCCTTACTGACTGTGCTAAGCAGACAGGTGTTGAATAGGAGTTCTCTGAACTGAACCTTGTTTCATGCACCACTTGACATTTTGGACTTGGATCATTTCTAGAATCAATAGAGCATGACTATAAAGGTCTCGAAGATCCAGACTACAACCAAATGTCAAGGCATTAAAGCAAGGACAATGAGGTCCTGGGTTCTATCCACACCAGCGGCAATTTTTTTTTGCTGAATTTATTTTACTCTTCCCCATGCAAGCTTGTGTTGGCAACGTTGCCAACTTTTGTATAATTTATTGAAAACTCGAATGAATACAAGCAGTTGTCGCTCACTCCAGATGAATCATTTATGACATTGACAGCGGATCCAGAAAATATGGCTTCCGAAAAGTTCAAAACGGCCCTTTTTCGTGTTTGTTGGTTATAATGTATATTCTACACTATTTGCTGCATTATTATTATGCAATCCATTACAAAATCTTAAAATAGAATCCAAAAAAACAAACCATTATAATGTTTATGACTAAAACTTCGAAAGTCATTGTTACTAGAACAAGATTTTGTTTGAAGTAGCTCGGAGCCTAACCAATAGTTTTCGTGCCGTGGTCAGCCGCGAAAAAAGCTTGTGGACAGGATAGGAAGAAGCTCTCCACCAGGTTGTAGCTAACTGCCCAATCTTCTGCATACGATATCTCAAATAATTGCTGAATATCCTCGTGCTTTCCAAGTCGGTATGTAATGCCATTATCCAAAAAACCAGCCATTCTGTCCTCCAGGTTGAAGCGTCAATCCAAAAATGGCCGTTGCCGATAACCCAGATTCAGCACTTCGTATTATATATTTATGCCGTGTGAGGTAGAAACATTTGTGCTATATATGTAAGGTAAAAACGAACATCCGGCACAAGCAATCATCGTATTACTATCTTCGCAAAGAACCTCTCTTCTAAGTGTGTTGGGTTCAAATACATCGTAGTTTTTTTTTATAAATAGTGTTAAGTATTATATATTTATGTTGTGTGAGGCATAAACCACATTTAAGGTAAAACGGAATATTGTGAATTGTTTAAACTATGAAAGTGCCGCGATGGGTATAAATGTACCCTTTTTTCTATAGTATTATTGTTCAACTCTCGATTTATGAAGCCGATAAAAGTTAGTAATAAGCCAATTATTCCAGTATATTTGGTGGCTCGTTAGAGTCACCTTAGTGGTTGATTGAGCCTTTTTTACCCTGAAATTTTGGTTCTGTGGTGGGGACCTACGAACAAAATAGTTTTGCCTATAACTTCCTTAATAATGGTCTGATTTTCATTCTGTTTTCACCGTTGGAATTGTCTCAGTCTCCTCTATGCAAATCACAGCCCTTCCACCCAAGTTTATGCATTCTATACCCTAGTGTAGAACTTGTATGACTAAGAAAACTGTACGCTAGGTTTTAGGCTGCATAAAAGTGGGCACAATGGCTGTGATTTAGATAGAGGAGACAAAGACAATTCCAACAGTACAAGCAGATTGAAAATTGGATGATTACAAAGAAAGTTACAACAAAAATACTTCCATTATTATTGATTTGTTAGAGTCACCTTAGTGGTTGATTAAGCTTTTTCCCCCAAAACACTCAGGGGTGGTTAGGTCTGTGGTGGGGCCCAGTGATTGCCTTTCACCATTCTGTGGGTGTAGATGAATTGGTGATGATACACAAAGGTGGTAGGGACACCTTAAACTATAACACAGATTTTCATGACTTTAGTGATCATACAACATATAATATGGTGTGGATGCAAGGGGACTCTGCTCCCTTTGAACCCCTGACATATATTTTGTATTAAAATGTGCAGTTTTGAACAAAATTTCTTACAGGTTTCAAGTATCTTTTTAAACTTTCAGTCTCAGCTAAACAGAACTGGATGCCACTGCTAGGGGTTCATTAATGGGCAACGAGCCACCTTGTGAAACTTTCACTGCCTGATATTTCTTTTATATGTTTATTGTCTATTTTCAATAAATGTTGTTCATGTACTAACAGATTGTTCTCTTTCCACTTGTCTGAAAAATTCTTTACTATTTAGCATTTCTAAATCATACATAAATCATAAACAATTTGTTACTTTCGGGCATAAGCGTGTGACACTGTAACATTTTATTACAAGGTAAGCTGTAAACAACAAACTATTTGCTTCATACTGATTTTAGTACCTTTTATAAATATTGCTATTACATGAATACGCTTCTTACATTCCTATGTACATAAGTTAAATTTTTTCTGCTCACACTTGATAACTATTTTTATATACGTAAAATTGGGACATCGTACATTACGATGTACAACCTATTGGTTTAAGATGTACCCTCTCTCATACTATTATTATATAACATGATTTGCGTTTTCTTTTGTTGCTTATGCCTATGTATTACCATATGCGAGTAATAAATTATTATTATTAACACTGACCACCACTGGTTTAGAAGTTTGATGCTTATCCAGACGTGTTCAATAGGAGATCTTTGAACTGGATTTTTTTCATGCACTACTTCACTTTTTGGGCTTTTGGATCATTTCTATATTCAATAGAGCATGACTTTGTAAGGGTCTGACAGTCTGAGACTGGCAACGCATGGCAAAATAGCAGAGTAAAATTCACTGTTATCTATAAGTTTTATAGAGAATGAAACGTAGAATGCATCTCCTTGATAAGAAAAACAATTGTGTAGCCACATTTATTAGATTTATTTGTTTGTTTTATGAGCCTGCAAATTGATTTTCTCATAGGTGATCATTTCGAATAGAAAGTCAGTTTTTCAAAATACACATATTTTGTTCTTGTATCTTGCAAAACATTATTGAATAAATTATTCAGCAGACAACGCATTATTGTGGTACAAAAGCACTTGAACTTGCGTCAAGCAAACTGGTTCCAACCATTTAAAACAGAATAAACCTTATTTATATTTACTTGAAACTTGCGTTTATTGAACATTATCATATCTGGTGCTTTACTTTCTGTTGAAAACCCAATTTTTTCCATCAGAGACATTGCATCTGGATTTTCAGATGGAATTTTGGCTTTAATCTTGTATCCTATAGGTACAACCTTCAGAGCATGGTTCAGCAATGTGGCTGCCACCATAGGGTTGTCAGCAAGAAGTGGTTTAATTTGTGTGAACTTTTCATCAGGATTCTGACCTATCCCTACGTACCCAACAATTTGGTGAGAATTATTGATAGCTACTACTGAATCTGGTAATTCAGTCAAAGGTTTTATCCATTCCTCTCGTTTTATGAGATGGACAGCTGTGTCGTAGGCTATCAGGTCCTCAAAGCTGACTTGGGACAGCGGGACAATATTTACATCTGTGGTCGTTTTACTTAAAGCTCCTGCAAGGCAAAATATTTAGTTATTCAATGACCGTTTTTTTCGAATTGCACTTACCATTTCGGTTTTTTAACAATCAAATCACGATGGACTGATTTAAATGTTTACCTCCAAGGACACCTTCTTTTGGAAAGAATTTGCTCTGGTACAAGTAAGTAGGGTTACTCCCTGAACTGAATCCATATTTTCTGTAAAGTTGCACTCCCTGAGGGGATCCATACAGTGAAATATTCCTATTCCCGAGAGCTGTTACAGATCTCTGCAGCAACTCTTTGCCGATTCCCTTTCCTCTGTGGGATTCATCAACAACCATGAGAGCGATGAAAGCCTCCGTGTCATCTAGTGGCACGCCTAGGCACAGACCTGTTGTGGGACAGTTCATTAGAACTCACCATTGCGTGACCGTCTGTGACGTCAAAACTCGCATGACACTGATATCATTACCAGAAATCTTTTGAGAACATCTGCCTTTTTGTGTGAACAGCAATATATGTTTTTAATGTGTGTATTCGGCATTCATGGAAATCACCATAATGGTCACTTTCTACTGAAACCTACCGATAGTTGTGTCACCAGACCGCGCCACCTGTGCCGCATTTGGTAAGAATGAACGCAGGTATTTGACGTCTTCCGGTGTCGTGTTCCATCCTTCCGATGCACAAAGAACAGATATTCTCTGGTAGTCACATTGCTCAGCCACATGAAAAGTCACTTCGTTCTGAACAACTTTCGCCACGTTCACTAGGACATACAATATTTTTTGTAGTGATCCGAATTCTCTGAGAAAAATGAATATAGGTCTGCTTAAGTACTTAGTTTAAGTCGACTGCCGAGTTTATCACTTGCACTACAACAAGGGCATGCAGCGTGGTCGATCGCAGGACGCTAACTGATCGCACATCAGCAGCAAATCTTTCATTGTTATCTTTTCTGAAAGTTATATGCATCTATTCACCTATTATGTTCACGCTTCATTTTGTCCTTTTTTATTTTCGGTCTAGAGGGACATATTGTGATCAACCTGGGACTTTGGGATTTTGTCAGTTTTGAAGTTGATTAGACAAAGTTTAAAAATAGGTCCTTAACCCTTATGCTGCCGATCATATTTTACGACCTCTTCAACTACTGCCAAGAGTAACTAAAATGTTACTTTCTAACATTTTCAAACAAATGCCAACTGTAACAAATGTGACTCACCCCCTTTTCAGCTACTCAGCATGCCAAATGTCACAATAGTTTCATCTTTAATTATTATTATTTATTTTCATTTTAATTCCGTATTTTTAGGTTTAAAATAGTTAATATTTGACGAAAATAAAAGGCCAGTACATGGCTCCATCTCCTGTTTCTAATTTCCTCCTCACCCTACAAAACTTTGAGAAATACATTGTATATACTTCACTCCCTTCTAATCCTGCAGTGACTGCAATTTTCCATAACCCACATATGGGTCTTCATGAGTGTGGGAAATTTATACATCAAAATGGACCAAACTGTTATTCCTCTAAGTGATGAAGACACATGTGATCATGAAGTTTTCAATAATTTTTACGAAGAAATAATCTAACTCAAGTTTCAAATTCAGACTACCAAGTGCCCATGCCAAATGCTCAGTATGCACAACTTTCAACAATTCAAATTTCATCTCAATCAGGTAAATACCAATTTTTTTAATTATTACTTTTAAATTTTGTAAACCTGCAAAAACCAAACATTTAACATATTATTATAATTTCTATTTAGGTGTCCATCATGATGATTCGAGCCCACAACCCACTACTTCATGCCCTTTACATTCACCAGTAATTCCCCTTCTTCCAACACCCCCACAACCCACTACTTCATGCCCTTTTTATTCACCAGTAATTTCCCTTCCCAGTCCTCTTTCAACACCCCCATCAACCCCTACCTCCAATTCTTCCACTGTCCCTTCCCCAACCCCCCCCTTCAGACAATTTGTCTGACAATGAGTCTAATCCCAGTGATGAAGATGATGATTTTGGCATCCCAATCGAAAGACAACCTTCAAGGCCTATAGTCAATTACCCAAATGACATTTTGGCCATGCTAAATAATGAATTTCCAGAGGATTACGACATTGGATGGGAGTGGCATGAAGTGGACCCAGGGCCATTAATTGCACCATATAATATTTTTCGGCAATGCCTCCTTCACCCAACCCAAAATCAACCTGAAGATTTCTACAATGCATTATTCAGCAGCAGAATGTACACTATAATGGCCGAGGAAACAAATAAATATGCTCAAAGAAGAAAACAATCACATAAGTAGTTATTTTTACACAATATTATTTATTTCTCAAAACAAATCTTGAGTAATGAGATGACATGAGGTAAAAAACATTCAATCTAAATTTTATTCTACACAACAAATGAAACCAAATATCAAATATCTGCAAACCAAATCAAAATAGAAAATATAAAAATTTTATTACAAGAAGTTAACCCAATGGCAAAGTCCATCAGGGACTACTATGAAGGCAACTTCATCCCTGATCGCCGTTTTTGCTTATTTGGCTATGGACATTGCAATTAAGCAAACTAAACCAAAAAAATAAAGCTGTAATATCTGGAAAAAACCCTTACCATCCCAACCCATATCTCCAGAAATTTCAGCAAACTGAAAACGAAAAAAAAAAAAAATTCCTAAATTACCCCATTTCATCTCAGATGTAGCTTCAACCAGTAGTGGAACTGTAACTTATTATAACAGTCCACATAAAACTAGTCAAAGCACAAACTAAACCCCAAAAATAAACAGAAATCCTAAATTACCTCATGACATCTCACATATTGCCTCCACCAAAAGTGGAACTGCAACTTATTTACAACAGTCCACATAAAATAAGTGAAGGCACATCATTCGAACATTATTTTGGTGTATGTTTTGCCATGCCCTCTTCACATATCATCAGTAACTTCATTACCACCATTTATTATAACATTTCTGTAATGATTGAACATCATCTTATTGAACTCGTGGATTTCCTCAGGATTCATCACACCCTCCATAGTTTTTTTGCAGTAAACAAACTTTTCTGGTGTCAAGATAGGCCTTCTTGACTTCAAATCCGGCTCACATGTAGACAAAGAAACAGGCTCAGTGAAACCCCTCTCAAAACTCCTCTTCTTTATGTCTGCCACTTTTTTCAAATCCACATTGGATAAATATTCTGCAATAATGTCAATTGCATAAAGAAGAGAAATAACCATCTTCTTAGGCTCTGACCTGAGTACTTTCCACTGATCTATAGTGGTTTTTCAGTTTTCTTCATATTCATACACCAAACCTCCATCACCTGGTGTAGTATATGTTGGTAGATCTGCCAATTCTAGTAAATTCTTGTCAAGGTCCTGTTTAATATCTGTCACTGGGCCCAAATAGTATTTCGACAACTCATGATATGTAACTCCAATCTGTCCTGTATCAGTACATTTTTCTGACATGTAGAATGTTGTACTGTTATTTGTTATTTATTGTTTTATTTGTTATGGGTTTGGTGAGAAAATGTGCAATTCAGAAGTACTGGGATAATGGAAAGACGGTCAAGACACCATTCTTTGGAACGTATGGGACATAACATATTCCAGGCTATTTTGTTGAATTTACAAGTGTCTGACAATACTGCTGATTTACCGTGGAACAATCCTAATCATGATAAATTATATAAAGTTTGCCCATCTGTAGACATGATGGAAAGGATTTTTTTTACAAAGTTACAAGCTGGGTAGGGACATAAGTGTCAATGAGGGATGTTGCCCTTACAAGGGCTGGGTATCATTCAGATGCTATAACCCTAGCAAACCATCTAAAATTGTTACACCTGGCACAGTATTACATAGAATGTACAAAATATTGTACACTAAAGTGGACTTTGGCAGCAACAAGTTTGATAATTTGGATGGTAACTATAGTGATTGTTGGCGTGGGATGAAGATATGGAATTTTGTGAAATTGGGATTGAGAATGTAGATTTGGGTACGTTACGAACAAGTGTGTTTGATATATTGTGGCATTTAGTGGAATGTTTGCCAAAATCACAATAGTAACACTCGGCAGCATAAGGGTTAACATTGAAATACCCATTCTACTTACACTAGTTTAGTTTTGTAAGTTGAACTTATCAATATAACAAGTCTTTTAGGCAGCACAAAATGTCAATAAATTTTAATAGGGTCTAAGGAGTGTTAAGTACTCCTGCAGGATTTGTAACCATCGTAGGGAAAGCTCCATAAGTGATTTATTTTTGAAGACAATTGATTGAGACAGCTAAAATAGCTTCAATATCTCAGCAGGACATGAGAAATAAAAGTCGTGTTCGGAGTAAGATACCATGTATATTTTCAGGCTTACTTTCAAATTTTGTCGATTTTGACTATTTGTAAAGAGTCATTCTATTACTCAGGTCGTAATGGTGAGCTGCGTGTTTTGAGTTTTTGGATCTGCAGCAGTGAGTATATTTTTAAAATCTCACATAGCAATTGTTACCTCAGCGCTGAATCCTTTCTAACACAATATTTCAGATCTAGACTTGTTGCTATGAGAACACCATTACAGTTTGTATTCATCGACAGTTTTTGTTTTGCGGCACGCTGATGGTCTAAGAACAGGTCAAGAACGAATACACTAGCCGAGCCGGAGTGGCCGAGTAGTGTACAGCGCTGTGCTGGCGGCACAGATGGTTGTGAGTTCGAGCCTGGCCCAAACTTCCACCAATACCTGCAGACACATCCCTAGGTATGTGGATCAAAAAGGCTCAGCTGCCATGCTGACCTCTATACAGTCAGCAGGTGTCACACGAGAGGTGAATCTGGGGATCACAGAGGTGAGAAAGCATGCAAAAAGGGGATCCCCCTGGCTTTGAAACCCAGGGCAGACATCACCAGAAGTCCAAAACAGGAGTATCAGTGGCCCCATGAAAAGGAATTATGTCCTCAAAATTTTTTTTTAAAAAACAACAAAAACAAACAAATATAATGGTGAAGCATCACCATTAGGGTTTCTTGTTCACACTAGGGTATTTCACCTTTCTATCTGGTCTCCTCAAGTCTTAAAGATCCACCACCCTGTGGCAATTTGGGCAAATCCAATGATGTGTGTGGTCCAGGGATGACCAGGTCCTTTCATTGCAGTGCTTTGGCAGACTTTCTACATATAATTCCAAGGGAAATGCTCCTGCCCAGCCTAAATACTTCAAGGATTGGATCTTATCTTGTCCCTGCACTTTATATTTCATGCCCCAAATGCCACATTCAGTCAGTCCTTAATTCTGAGGGATTTATGTGAACCTGGCTCACCCCAGGGATTTCAGCATTTGTGAATGGTAGGTTCCCCTTGTCAGTTAGAACTCAATTTGAAATAGGCAATAGAACAGACAACATGACAGGACTCTAAAATCTCAGTAATTTCAAGGAAAATTTAACCAAATATTCAGGTATTTCACAGTATTTCTGTCTTATTTGTTCCAATATTTGTTGTACTCCAATCATTCAGTCAATTTGGGTTAAAAATTGTCATTTTTGGTCTTTTCTGTGAAATCTTTGTTGTTCTTGTGGATATTGGCTCATTCCAGTCATTTGGGACTGGATCTGATCTGGTCTTCATATGAGCAAGCTTTTCACAGGAAATACTCTCTAAATTCTGTCATTTATTTTGTCATTTTGAAGGATCCATCACTTTGGCTCAATTTTGTTGTATCAGATCTTGAAAATTCACATCAATATTCACTGCTTGTTTGTTCCTTGTTGTAATACTGTCTTTAATTTGTCATTTCTAGTCATGTCCTGGGGTCTCCTTAATTGGTGTACTCCAGGAGCTCCATCCAAGTCCTGCAAATGTGAAACCTGGTCTCTGGGAAGGTGAGGATCACATTCACATGGTTGTTTCTCTATTTGCTCTAATTCTGAGTATTATTGTCATAAAATGTCATGTATTTCAGTGTCTGTTAACAGATTTAAGTCCAGGACACTGTAATCTTGTGAATATTACCATTTTATGCTTGTGTGTATGTATGTGTGCAAGTTGTGTGAAAGGTCCTTAATAGCTTTAAACATTCACAGTATTAAATGACCAATTTTCTGTCATTTAAGTTTTATTTAGGTCCACCAGTGGGAAGGGCAAAATTGCTTAGTTTGGGGCATATTCCAAATTTATTTTAGTATATTCACATGGATTCTGGTTGTTAATCAATAAATAGGTTAAATCTGTAAAGTATTTAATGAGTTTCTTGTTTTGTTCACATTTTATTGGTACCAGTGTCAATTCAGGAGAACTTGGATGCCTGTAACTTGTGGCTGTATGGTTCCAAATGCCATAGAGTGGGTGGCCCTACTTCCCCAACTTTTACACGAATAAACTAAAGACGAATGTTACTGATTCATTTTTTTGTCATGACCGACATGCACCAAACAAGTTACATCTATTAATTGGGAAGTCTCCACTTGTAACCTATAAGCACTTCACTATGTATGAAGCTTTTACTTTTATGAATGATGTTTCAAATAATTCTGTGCCTGATATCGGGGTATTACTGAGCACTTGCAGTGATTGATTTAGGATGGAATCCACTCTCATCATTACCCAGAAATCCATTACCCTGATGTACAAAATGCATGTGAAAGTTGAGTGTGAATTGCAAATAGAAGAGAGCAGACCATCTAAAGTAAAAACTGTGGTGTATCTTTTTCGAACATAAGTTGCACACAATAATGGCTCAAAATTTGTCCCTTTCTTCTTCAAGTAGGGTGTACAAGTGTAATCGCGGTCAATGGTTCAAAATGAAGAAGTGCTTGTAGCACTGACACTGATTCTGAAGTTCATGAAATACAGTTACTTAACGTTATTTAGTTGCAGGGCATTGTTTACTAAGGTTTTGACCCAGATAGAGATTCTACAATGGTAAGATTTTCTAGCGTGTCTGTGCTGTCACGTTGGACCTTGCCCTTATTAACTTATGATGATGCAAATGGTCAAGATTGATGAGCAAATGAAGTTTCCTCATAAATACAATTAGTATGGTGTTGTGGACAGTGATGACAGACGTTAAGTCAATGAAGCCCCGTTACATAATTAATGGCCAGAAATCCAAGGTCTGTGTGTGTCTGCAAGGTAACAGTGCTTTCCACAGCTAGTTAGGCATGAGCCTGCCATTAAACCCTCTACTTATTCTGTGCCTATTTGACATAGATCTAAAGACAATGTTTTAGGAAAGATGAGTAGCAACATCTTTCAGTGGGAGGAATCTCAATAGAGGATCTAAAGCTCTGCGACTTCAAGCAAATAGCGAATTAGCTCAGACAGTAGCATGTAGGGCATAAAAGTCAGAGGCCTTTGGTACAATTCCTACTGGGGAGTAAATTTTTGCTGCTGGATTTTTTTCTCTTGATTCTGTAGAATTCTACAGAATGCATCTCCACTCGAATAAAAAACACTTCGTCGAAAATAGAACATTTTCAAATCAGAAGTGCAGGAAAGTATAATAAGTAGCGAAAAGAGAAGGCCTCAAGCAGAAAGCCACCTACATATTTACAAGTTCCCATGGCAACATTTCCGTTCTTACCTTTGAAGAAGACACAAAGGTGCACGAATCTGCCCTGATAAAACTATCATGTACTGTTTGTTTTAGCTTGAGTGTTTCTCAAGGGAACATAGGTCTTATTTGTGCTGTAATTTTTTTTTCATTTTGATCCACTTATCTTCCAGCAAATAAGAGCTACCGCCAGTGAGGATTGAATCAAGGACATCTTGTGTTCTACTCTGATACCTTCCTCACCAAGCTAACTTGGCAAGTGTTAATTGTGGGTCAGACTATTTATATACCTTCATTTGTATTGGTGTACCAATTGACTTTAGGACATGGGTAAATTTAGCTAAAATCAGCAGAACACTATATGGGAGTCTTAAAAGTCTCAGTCTTACAAACAATACCAAGTTAGCTCATTGAGTAAATAATCAGTGTAGAACACAAGAGTCCCCCTGGCCAGATCCTCATTGCAGGTAACATTTTGTTGCCGATTATGGCCTTGCGTACACTTTGTGTACGGGGGCCATACTGCATCTAGTTTCAGTACCCTGGGCAATTTTAATTTTGTGACAAAAACATGGAAATTTTTCAGCCAAACCTTCAACATAGGCAATATAGGATTTTAGGAGATTTGGACCAAGCATCAAAAGTTAGAAGTTTACCACCACCACCCCCGCCCCCCCCCCCCATGGACATTGGGAAAATTGGGTTTTGGCATTTTTTGAATCAGGAACAAAAGTTGAAAGTTTATTGCCAAAGGGGGGGGGGGGGGGGGGGGGGGGGGGGGGGGGGGGGGGGGGGGGGGGGGGGTGGGGGGGGGGTGGGGAGGGGGGGGGGGGTGGGGG